>JAVHNF010065877.1:0-11282 GCA_034783455.1 Micropsitta finschii
TATAGAGAAGATAGAACAAACTGCTCATACTGTAAGAAACCAAATTAGTGGTGACTTGTAGGGTTTTTTGCCTTTATCAAATGATTTGGAACATGTGGTATAATTGGTTTTTGAAAGAGGAGGTGGGAATTTGAATGTTCCTTTGAAGTCTTATCCCCACACCACAGACCCACTGATATGCACTTTGTGGAAGAGTGGTGGAGTGTAAAAAGGGTACGTAGGAGGCTGGGACTGAGGCAACGTGTGGGCAAAAGCTGAGCTACGGAGTGGAGTCTTTGCCTCTGCTTCTACTATGTCAGTAGTACATATTGAGTAATCTAACATTGATGGAAAAGACTGAGTGGACTAAGATGTGAAAGGTACAGACTGGGTGGGGAAGCAGCTGTTGTGATCAAGTGTGAGTAACAGTGTCTGGATGGTTTTGAATGCTTTTCTCTTATAAATCTGGAAGATGTCATTGTAAGAAGAGGAGGCAAAGATGACTTCTGAAGCAGTCAGCTGGACAACAGGATGACGAACCAAAGATAATTGGAGAAAATGACTTCAAGTGGTTTAGCTGAAAGCATCGAATAGGAAACAGTTGGCAGAGCAGGAAACTGTTACTACTGTCACTGATGGCAGATATTCATGTCTAAATTGGCTGTTGGCACAGCTTCAGACAGCATGGATGTGACTTGGGAATGTTACTTTTAAGTTGCTGCTGAGGACTTGGCTTCAGTTATTCATACCTGAAATTGTTTTACATGCAAATTCAGTATTTAGTTTGAATTGTGAGGGTTTGGTGTGCATTTCTCAGGTTACTTATCTTTCTCACAGTCATGTAAGGCTTAAACTGCTCACTCCCATGTTTTTAATGCCAGGTTGTAGCTTTAATATCTAGCTAGTAAACATCTCATTTAATTTCATTGATGCTATTTTAGCATGAAAAGAGATCTGACAGACTGCAGCTTATTGAGGAAAAATGCACGCTTCCTTTGTAACAGTGCTGTTGATATTAAATGAATGCATCTACTCTCCATGTTACCATGTCTTTGGCCCTGGACTAGAACCATATACATCAAATGTCAGGAAGGTTCATTTGTCTTCTGCTGTATGGAAGCATCATGCTATTGATAAGATAGGAAGTGGAAGTGTCAGCAAGTTGGTTTCTATCCTGTTGTCTAATCCTCAGTTTCACTAATGGCAAGTAGATGTTGTGCAGAGCTATTAGAAAAGGCCTCTATCTCTGTGGTGGTGAAGGGCTTTTAACAGGTGAAAAGATGCCATCTGTTCAGGTGTTCAAGTAGACTTATTTCTGTTGATGCTGTAGCCAGTTGCCTTAAACAGAAGTGATCTACTCTGTGTCATCAGTTTTAGCTTACTGGTTGTTTTAGCCACAGATACTTTTTATCTGGATATCCCTAACTGTAGTTTGTCTAAATTCCTGTAATTATCTGCATAATGCTAACATATTTATTACTTCCAGCTAACTATGATGACTTATACCAGTGGTCGGTGGAATCCTTCTCAGACTTCTGGGCAGAATTCTGGAAGTACAGCAACATTGTATGTTCTCGCCTGTATGATGAGGTAAGTGTTTGTCTTAAACAGTCAACTGCATCACAAAGGGGAAATAAACCAGTTTTACAGTCTTTAGATCTGTTCCTGGAACCTTTGCAAGTGATACAAAGTATCTGCCAAGTGTGTAGTCCTGAATTTCCTTGTGTGGTGGATGATGGTTTTCTGTTGCTGACGCACTTTAGGGTAGTGAAATCCTCAAGTTCTGTTGTCCTAAAGAACTGTGCTGTCATTTCCTTGTGGTTGTGTGCTCTTGCATACCTTGGCAGTCCTGGCTGCTTGTGAGGAGTCTATTGATATACTGCCTTCTGCTTTAAGGTTGTGCTGGTAGAATATCTTGATTTTATAAGTGCTGGCATGCAGTCAAGTTCATGTTTGCTCCCTGAGTCACTTCACTGATAAGCACACCTGTTAAACTCTGGCTTTGTAGAACTGGTTGTGGAAGTCTCTGCAACCAGATGTAGGCTTGAAAAATCTCTGAGGGTGTTGTGGTAGTGGTTAAATGCAATCACAGGTTGAATCCCAATTTATGCCACAGTATTGCTCTGACATAAAGGTGATGTTGAAGCTCTTGCAAATGGAGGGCAAAACTGCAGCCCTTGCACAGTCTTTGTGTAGGATATCAACATCACCCTGTGATTTTCCATCTGAGGAAGATGTTGGACTAATTACTTTCCTGGACTTAGTAGAGGACTGGACTTCTATCTTAATCCCTGGAGGCCATCTGTTCCAAGAACACTCAGAGTACTGGCAGTTCTGCAGAGGGAGCTGGTAAGTTTCTTTTGCTTTTTCTTGTCTTGCAAATTCCTGTACTACCCTATATGATCAAGTGGTTCCTCCTGCTGTGAAACTGCATGCTCGGGTGTCTTAATGTGATTCACTCTTTGGGAGGGTGAATTCATCAAGAATATAAGGGCCAGTTCTTACTGTCTTTAAGAGCTAGCCTGTAATAACTACTGTAAGCGTGCAGTCCAAAGGCTGTAAACACTTAATCTTTTCTCTTGTTCTCTAGATGGTAGTTGAAAACCTGGCCATGTGGTATTTGGCTACCGTCATATTTTCTCTACATATTCTGTGCTGCTAGCAAGATTTTTTTCTAAATTTCCACATGGATGCATATTGTCCTGAGCAGATAATTCAGAGGAGCTATTTCAGGAGCTGTTCTCCTGTGTATCTGTTCTGAGCAAGCTGCACAGCAATACTTTTTGTTCTCTTGCCTTACAGGTCTGGTTCTTCTGGAAGTCTGTCTCTCCAGACACTACCAGTGTCTGATGGGAATGGATACTGAAGCAGGCAATAGTGGCCTGGGATCTTTTCTGAGGATGAGAAGCAAGAAGATGGGGAAGTCTAGAAAGGCTTTAACTAGACTGCTTTGAGCTTCTAGGCCTCTGCATGCCTATTCTACAGTGGTCTTCCTATGATGTGAGATCTTAAGCTGGGGAGGTAGTCAAGCTGACAGACAAGTACTGCAGAAGATGTAGTATAGTCACTCTTACTGGCTATTGCTATTGGCCTCTGCATTCTCTGTGTCAGCACGTTGTCAGCTTCAAGGCTAGACTCCAGCTTTCCTGAGCCTCAAAGCTGAGTTGTAGTCCTTACCATGAGTCCGTTTCTGTTACATTTCGAAGAAAGGCTGGTCACAGTAACTGAGCTGTTCTGTCCTATCTGAAGAGTTGAAAAGTTTGAAGTGTCTTAAATTTGATGCCTGGTGCTTGTTGGAAGTAAGAATTATGCTTTGAGGAAAATAAAATTTTTCATCAACTGGAGCTGACTCCTTTGTTCACAGCCAGTGAAACAGTTTCTACTTTTGCAGGTCATTCCAGAAACAGTAAGATCTTGTATGTGTATATAATAGACAGCTAGTGTTTTATTGAAACTTAGTAAAGGTTTTAAGTATTTGTAGACGTGTTCATCACTATAGTAAGTGATATCCAGGCCACTTCTGAAAAGAACAAAGGTACTTGCAGTGTGCAAAACTATACTGGCATGGCAGCATTAGCACTGTTATGTCAAATTTAAGTAGCTGTTGATTTTAAATGAGGAATGTAGTCTAAACTTACTTATGCTACAAGAAGCACCTAACAGCCATTGTTCCTGCAGAGGAGCTGCTTTGAGCATTCTTATAATGTCTCTAGCTTTTCATGAAGCATGCTCTTTTGATCTTCAGGTCGTACAGAATATCACACGTACCACAGTAAGGCAAAGGTTATCTGTCTCATGGTAGTGGTGAGATTAATTCTCAAAGGTATAGTTTTTGTTTAGGGTAAGCAGAATCTGAGGCATGATAATGCGTGGTAATAGCACAGCTATCAAGCCACTTGAAGGAGGGGAAATACAGTAGGTATATCCATTGTCCACACCTCTAATGTGATGCCTATTTGTAGCTCCTGAGGTGTGGGAAGCAGTCACTGATTAGCTGCTGAAAAGAGCAATTGTAGAACAGGAGCACAGCCGATACTTGGCATGTTCACCTACCCCACAAATTGTCCTTATGTGCATTTGCTGCTGTGAGTAGGACTAAAGCCTTACTCATTAAATGGGGACTGCAGTCAGCAGTGCTGTAGACTGAACTTAGTTCCTCTGGACTTGCTGGTCGTTTGTTGGACTGTGAAGTGAAATGTTTGCTAAGCTCTGCATTTTCATAGACTTACTAGAGCCGAGATCTATTAAATAGCTAGCAGACCTTGAGTTTGTGCTGCTTGCTGAGAACTTGCATCTGTGGGGGACATCAGGATGTTCATAAGACAGAGTTCCACTACCTAAGAGATTGGGCTTAAGTAGGAGTCATAGTGTTACCTGAGGAGAAAATAATTGAGCCTCAAGTATGCAAGTCCAGCATGTTATGCTACTGGAGCTATTCAAAGGAGTGTCCTCCTTCAATGAAAAAGAAGGAAAAAGCTGAAAACATTCTGCTCACTTTAAGCTAAGGAAATCAGTCCTGAGTCAGTTTTGAGCGTTTTCTAATTATTTCAGTAATATATGTATTATATATAAAAAAATATAACAAATTCTACAGCCTGAGTTGATAAACTGTAAATGTTGTAAATCCCATTTGGTCCATTAGTTAATTTGAAATAAAGTAATATAGTAGAGCACTTCCACATAAGCCTTAACTTCTAAAACTGCCTCCAGTGATACACACACTGCATATCTCAATGCACAGAAATACTAGGTTTTCTGGAATGGGAGTTATTTTGAGTTCTCTCTGGCTTTCAGAAGAGCCTTTCACTTGGGCTGGAAGAATGCTGTTTCTGTAATGCATGTGCAGTCCATGGGACAACCTTGGGATGTAAACTGAAGCTTTCAGAAACACAACTCTACAATGAAGCTTGAATTTAAAGATTACAAAACACATGTGCTACTGGGCAATGGAGTTGCTAAGCAGTGGGGCATTGTGGAAGGAGTTGTAAATTCCTTTGTGGCTAATGTGAAAGGGCTCTTTATTACTTATTAAAGGTATAGTTTTAATTGTGACTTAAGGGGTAATTTACTATTTTGAAGTTTAATTAGTTCAAGAAGAGGGGAAGTTGTTTCAGTTGTACATATCTTTGTGATTTAATTGCATTTATCAGTTCTTTGCATGTCCTAGCCTTAAATGGAGAAATATTTAATATGGGCTTATTAAGTTATTGGGCTGTCTTTTTAAGAAACGTCAAATCAAGGGTGGTAGAAATATCCACTCTCACAGTTTGTGATACAATATTTGTTAGTTGAGGTTAGTAGTAATACTTCTGCACTCTGGAGGAAGCTGTGGAGTACTTACATGTTTACTGCAACTTAATCCTAAAAATGGAGCATTGGAATAAAAAGCTTGAACTTTTTAGTTGTATTTTACTGTACAGGTCACTTGTTTAGTCTAGAGTTGCTTGGAATTCCCATTGTCTACATTCCCAATGTTGGTCTCTGTGTCTCGTGATTCATGTTGGGAAAAAAATGGGTACTCACACTTTCCTGTGCTTTGATTTTTATAAGAGGGAGGCTGGAGCATATCCTGGTAAAGAGCTACAAAGCCATATAGCCCAGTCCCTGTTTGGGACATTCCCAGATCCAAAACCCCAGCGTGCTCCGTCGTTTTTGTGTATCTTGTGGTCTGGATGTAGTCATACTGGTTTGCTTCACTTGTGGAGTTAAGGCTGGTTTGAGGGTAGAATTGTCAGTGGGAAGCTGTTTTTAGTGTTGTTGTAATGATGTCTTTGCTTGTGAGAGTTGACAAATAATATTCTAGGCCTGTAATTACAGGATCTAGTATCTGTGTTTACCATCTGTAGGCTAGGAGAAATTATTCTTGCCTAATAGTGTATATAAAGAGCTTGGAATTGGTTAGCAGATTTCTGTACAGTGCTTTAAAAAATGATATCACCGTTTTCCAGGAATATGTCTTTATCTTATTTTTCAGGTGGTTGATACGTCCAAAAGCATTGTAGATGTCCCGGAATGGTTTAAAGGCAGCCGTCTGAACTATGCAGAAAACATTCTGAGACACAAGGACAATGACAAGATTGCACTGTATGCAGCAAGTAAGAGAGATTTAATGGCTTGTATTTATAGTTCACAGGACTAGGCATTATAAAACAGCACTTGTTTATATGTAAACCTTACTCTGCAAATAACAGCAAAACGTGCTCTAGGAATATAGGTAGCTCTGAAAAGTACTTGACAAACTAAACAAAGTTTTCTTAGAATGGGTTTATCTGCATTAAGGTAGTGGGGCTCATGCAGTGTTTAGCATCGCTCAGTATTTGAGCTATTACTTCACATTTGTCATGAACACTTGTCTAATGCTTGCCTTCAGGAAGTATTTTGACACTGTTGCTTGATACCATGCTCTTCCTATGCCTAAGATAAATTTAGGAATACTAAGTACTACATGGGATGTAGGTGGAATTAACTCTGGTTTTGACAGTACAGAAGGGAATGACAGTTACATGTATGGAAGACTTGGAATTTCACCTTTCTGAAACACTAAATCTCAGTCTTAAATTTTTGTTACTGTGGAGAAGATTTAAGTCATGAAATCTGGGAATCCTCGTAATTAGGATGGTAATGTTAAGACAAAGTCCCTTCCCTATGTCTGCTGACTTCGGTAACTTACATGAATTGTTCTGGTCTGTTAGATGGGATAGGCTTCTGTGCAGGTGTGCAAGTCCTTCCTTAGGGAGCTACATTTTCAGCTTTCCTTTTGCTAGACCTAATCCTTAACATAAGACTGACCAAGCAGTGGTGGTGCTTAATAGATTAACAATAAACAGTGAAGGCTCACAGCTCATTAGCAGCGAAAATTATGCAGAACTGTAGGTTGTTTGGTTTTAGGTGTTAAAAGTGTTAGTTTCTGATTTCTGATGTATGGAGATCAGTTTCTGAGTTACATGTGTATTACTGTTGTTCTGATAACTGTTTGAAAACAATGGGAGGCAATTATCTTCTGTAAATTGACTGGTGAAAAAATACTTATCAGTTGCATTTTACTCCTTAGAAGTACTGAGAGAAACCTCTCTGATCATATAGATATAAAAACATACACATATATAAAAACATATGCACACATATATAATCAACTACCATTCAGAGAGAATGGGAAAATCTGTGACTCAGTTTTGGTGTCAAGATTTGATCTGGTAAAGTCTGATAGGAGTAAGGTTTGTAACGGAAAGCTGGCTTCAAAGTGATAAACTCCTCACTTCCAAGTTTGAGACCATTAGAAAAGCTGCTTATGTATTATTTAATGGAAAAAAAGTCAATGTAGTTAAGTACATCTTGTGCAACAGCCAGGCACTGATTAGTAAGTCAACTCTTAATGTATGTGGAATTGATGTGATTGATTTGTTAATGTTAAAAGCTAAACATGCACCTTGAGAAAAAGTGGAGTTCAGTGCTTTCAGTTAAAATTATTGAAGGAATTATTATCAATCTAATGAATTATTTGGTTTGACATGTAATTACATTGTTCCTGTAGGTCTTATTTCTTGTTAGAAGAACATGGACTATACCAGAAACTCAGTGCTTTCTGTCACATAATCATTGTGAATACTGTATGAGTGCTGGACTGAACAAGCTGTGGTGAACAGACTTCCACCTGCACTTCTTTTCATGACCTTCTGCTGTATTTAATCTTCTTAAGATCTCTTAAGTCAGAGTATTCTTTGTTAACCCCTTGCTGCTAGGTCAGAGTGGTGTTTTGGGAACCCATGCCAGGTTTGCATGTTCACTAGGGATATATTCTGTGGGATCAGTGTGGATCTAACAGAGCACTGGAATGTAAATGTAACTTTACTAAACAATTTCACTTGTCACTGTCTCCCACTGTAAATCTCTTACTTGTGACTCCCTTCCGGGGGATTTAATCATGGGACAATATCACAGTCCCATTTTATGTTTGATGGGAATACAGAACCTCTCTGCAGTCTGCTCAGCTCATGAGCTACATATTATGTTGACTTGTGTTGTTTGCCATCACAACCTGCTCTCTTGCTCTCTGGGATGGAAGTTTAGGAAGGCAGAAGTGTAAAAAAAATCCTGTTCCCTGTTTAAGGAAATCAGACTGATAGCAGCTGTACCAGGGAACGCTGCACATTTCCGTTGTGACATACTTAGTATGTTTTCATAAGGAGTGCTGGATACTGGGAACAGGCCAATCCGAATAGCTTGAAGGAGTCGCATTAAGGAATTAGAGGAAGGGATCCTTAGGATGACAAACTTTGCCTTTCATAACATTTAGGTTTGTTCACTTTGTTTCACAAGTGGTTTATTAACAGCTTATGTAACATCTGACATTCAGTATAAAAATAAAAGCACCCTGCAGATCTTTTCAGGGATGAATGGAGTCCAGTTCAGTTTATTTGCTTTGTGGTATGTTGGCAGGCACAGATGTTTAAAAAAGCTTATTGAAAGTCAGACCTTAGTAACTGCATGTGAATGATTCTCTAGTTAACAGTGACTTGCTATAGTAAAACCTGAAGTTAGCAGCTTGATGCTGCTTCCTAGACCTAACAAGAAAACTAAGCAGAAAAGGAAAAGGGGGTTGTTCTTTTCATATTAGAAAGTAACCCTGGTGAATGCAATCTATTTGTCATGAATATTCTTTGAGGACACACCTTTCCCCAGTGAATGGCCTTTCTACAGATGCATGTACCTATCATTGTGAGTACTGAATAAATACTACTGATTTAATACTTGATTTCCATTAAAAAGAAAAGCATAAGAGGAACTTGAAAAGCAAAAATAGTAATTGTGGAAACTCTTCTCCTGAAATAGCTTAATATTTGTTTTCTTCCAGAAATAATTGTTTGGACTAAACTCTAATTATGTTGCAGTGCAGGGTTTCTGACTGGTTGTTTTAATCGTCTTTCCTCAGAGGAAGGCAAAGAAGAAATCGTGAAAGTTACTTTTGAAGAGCTCAGACAAGCTGTAGCTTTGTATGCTGCAGCCATGAGGAAGATGGGAGTAAAAGTGGGAGACAGAATTGTGGGTGAGTAGCTTTTTTTTTTAAAGGACAGGAGGTGAAATTTCCTTGGGTGAGTAGTCAAGGCTATGGAAACATGAATGTGAAGTACTGTTTCACAGAAACATTCTGAAGGAAAGGCTCTTATGCTGCTGTATTTACATTTGTATGAAATATACTTCTAGAGGGAAGGAACCTGGGTTAGCCTGCATGTCCTTCAGCACTGGAGGGGGAAGGAAAATACCTTATTCATAACTTCACTAAGGACTGCTTCATAAACACTCCATGGAAGCAGAAGTGATGGAGACTTTGCATCTAGCTGAGCCCTAACTCATGAGGTCTGGCACATTCACATAGGAGCAGTCTTGGGAATTCTGGTCCCAGGTCGACTGTTCTGGTGCCAGCTGGAAGTTACTGCCCCTGGGGCCTCAGGTAATACGGTGCACTACGAATGGCAGTTCTTGAGAAATGGATTTGTACTACCTTCTGCCACCAGTGCATTTGGAAATAGTGTCCTCCAGCACTGTGGCAGTGAACAGCCAGTGAGCAGTAATTTTTCAATTAGCAAATTTTCAGTGCAGAGATGAGTAGTTTAAAACCCTGAGATCCGTTCAGGAACTCGCAAGATCTTGTGGAATATTGTTTCCTGTCAGAAGGTCATCATGTGGATCTTTCTGTATAAATAGGTTTTTGTATTGTGAACAGGTTGTGCAGTATACAGTCAAGGCATAGAAAGGAGTTACTCAAACTGGTTTTGTTCCATTTAGTTCTGAATTGCTGGGTTTGCCCTTCCAGCTGTACTTCATCTGCTCTTGCCCTCCCCTTAATGCTGACCCCTAAGCTCTTGGTCAGCTCCTCTTCCATCCATCCACAGGCAGAGCTCCATGCATTCCGGCTGGTCATTTACTTAGAGGGTTACACCCCTTTCTCGTTGTCTGCCTGTCCTTCATAAAGAGTCTGTATCTTTCCATTCCATCACTCCAGTCATAGAAGCCATCCCACCATGTCTCCATGATGTTAATAAGATCATAGCACTGCAGGCATGCATTTTGTCTCTAACTCCTCTTGTTTATTCCGCATGCTCCATGTGTTTGCACAGACATATTTAAGCTGGGCCCTTGAGGAAGCTGTCATAATGGTTGAAGTGGCAGGAATTCCTCTGTGCTGCTCTTTAGGTGCTCTCCTGCTGACCTGCGATCCCTCTCCAGGCTCCGAGCAAGTCACACTGGCATCAAACTGGTAGTAATAGGATTGATTGATGTTCCCCTACTCTTGCAGCTTCAGTTTACTTACTTCCTGTTACTGAAGATTTGTCTATTGCAGCCCGTTTTAGGCAGGTGGAACATAATAAACAATGTACTCAATCTGCCTGAAAATATGTCATAATGTATTTTGAAAATTGGATAATTTAGTTTCAAATCAAAGGATCTGCATGTCATTAGTCCCTGTCTCTAATTAAGCAGAGGACCCACACCTTTGTCTTTCATTCTTGTTTCCCTAACCCTGAGCTGGTGAGCAAAAGTATAATTTTCATTATTGGTGTTGGGGAGGAGAAGGGGGAACCTATGAAAACAAGAAAACCCAAACAAAAAACTACCCCAGTTTCTCTCACATTCCCTATTCCCTAGCAGGAATATTACATTAAATTAGGATTCAAATAATAATTTGTTTCTGATCAAAAGATCAAAACTGGTTTGGCAGAAAATTGACTCTGGTTGCATATGGAGCTTATTAAAAATTATCTTTGAGATTTATTTTTTAGTTTACATTAATTGTTGTGAAGTACTGTTTTCATGTTTTTCATTTTTCTTCCCCTTCACTTTAGGGAACTTTGCTATTTTATAGGCTAGATGCTTATGCTCATGTTACGTTGAAAATGCAACCTGGGGTATATCCATAAATATTTGTAGATCAATGTACCTTCTCCTATGACAAAATATTTTATTATATTGCAAAAACAAATAGGTTTTCTGTTCTGATGTTCTAAGCTGATTCTGATAATTTCTGTTTTTCTTTTCCATTAAAAAAATATCAGCGGCTATGTCCACAAATCAAAGTAATATTAAATAGCCTGTATTCCATTCAAAATTTTTGCTCTAGAAGTATTTTTGGATAAAAATTAATATAATAAATCTATATCAGTTTAAGTTTACTTTCTCCAGTATATCCTAAATTATTACTTCCATCTATTCTAGGTGACCCTTGAGGTTCCTTATGGGTCTTAAAACCTGATTTTTTTTGCCTTTCAGTCTTCAGTCTTCATTTTAAATTGGATACTTCTGGTTCA
>JAVHNF010065887.1:0-23517 GCA_034783455.1 Micropsitta finschii
GCTCTAACTATGTTTTGGGAGCAGATCAGGGCTGTAATTAGTGATCGGCTGAATTACTTCTTTCTTCTTACTGACTGCATTGAGTAGATATCCACTGACCAGAATTGAAGTTGAGCACCTTTGTTAGGTGTCTTAGTTTTGAACTGGCCTCAAGAGTAGCCAAATTCTGCTTGGAATGTATAACAGACAGAGAAAGAGAGAGAGGGAAAAAAACAAAAAAAAAAAACCCACCAGCAAAAATAGATAAGAATTATTTCAAGTTCTGAATTAATAACCAGAATCTTTAGCAAGGCAGGTCAAGGTATTCCTGGAATGTTATTTCATATTTGGATGACTGTTGTTTAGCATGTAAATAGTGGAGTAATACGCAGATTGCAAAGCACATTCGGACAGCATGGTTCTGTCTGTATCCAGGTGCCTTTAGCCATGCTGTGGCTGCCCTGGTTATGGGCATGGGCCTGCGTTCACCCTCTAAATAATATTTATCTTTCCAGTACAAGATTGAATACTCCCAGCTGGGAAGTCGGCAGCTTCAGATCTCTGTGTGGCATGCAGGAGCACTCAAATACAGGGTGTTTTTGGGGGAAGTGGTGATTCCACTGGCAGCATGGGATTTTCAAGAGGACTCAATGCAGTTGTTCAGCTGGTACCAGCTCAAGCCGAAGGTGAATCTTAGTTTTTGTGCTTAGTTATATCTTAAAAGCAAGATGTAGTAAAAGCTATGAAAAATATCACCCTTCTGAGATCATTGGAGCAAAAAATGCTATCAATCCAGCCCATTAAGAAAGACATGTTGCAAACATAAACTGTGAGAAGGGTGTGGAATAGAATGGTTGCAGTAATGCAAATTTCTGTGTGTTCCTTTCTTCAGCTTGAAAAGCCTGAACATGATCTTATCAAGTACAGTGGTGAACTCCTTGTGTCTGCAAGACTGTCAGCACCAGCTCAGTATAAAAATTTCCAGTTTGAAGGTATAAAATGTTTCAGCATACATCACTATGTATGCTGAATCCTTTGGCTAGAAAAGAATTGAGATCAATGAGGGATTAGCAATGTGTCCATGTAATATGCCTGTATGGGGTTTATAACAGCTACTGTAAATAGTGGTTTGTGGTGTATTATATTTCAAATTAATTAAGATCCAAATATTTGCCAACTTCATCTTTTTTGTTCTTTTTAATGCCAACAAAAGCTGCACATTATAGTGGTAGCAGTATGATGCAACCAGCTGTTTGGGAAGCTTATGCCAGTCATAGTTTTGCTAGTAGACCTTGTTCTGGAGGCGATACAGTTTTAATGCCCAAGGTAGAGTCTACCAATTTAGGGAAAAGGTGGAAAAGAAATGGGTGCAAGAGTACCAACCAGCACCCTTAGCTTCCTCCAGTGGTTTCATTTAAGAGGGACTGTTTCGCTTAGAAGGTGTTAGGTTCAAAATATACAGTCAGGATTCAGTTTTTGGAAATGAAAGACTTGTAAGATATGTTAAGTATTGCTGTAGTGTGTCAGAGCAAGCACCTGCTGTTGGAGTAAAAGAAACATCTTGGGAGAAGGGATAGGACAACCTCATTGAAAAATTGCCTCCCTAGATCATAGTGAGATATACAGAGGTTCAGAGCTCTACTAACTCTCTCAAGTGTCAGGACCACAGCATAAGGTAGAGGCCACTATGAAGATCTAATTAGCTATTAGGCTAATTTTGTTTCCTTTCCCAAATGACCTAAAAGTTACCAACTTACTTTCTTTCATTTTTCCTCCCTGTGCATGCCTGTGTATTGAGTCTCTATAACTAGCGCTGTAACAGAGGAGCGGAATCAGAGTGTATTTGGCTGTTTCTCCTGCTTCTGGCTTTGTTTCAGAGAAACACTCCTGTAGGTACTGCCCTGTATTTACTTTATACAAATACATCAGAAAGCTTGGTCTTTGGAACAGGAATCACGAAGCAACCTGCTACTTACTGCTTGCTTTTCTGGGGAGTATGTGACTCGTACCCTGTACAAACAGGTTAAAATCTTTCAAATGATCCAAATGATCCTGTATTAGCACTGTGAGTCCTTATCTCAGTAGTACCACTTAGGCATTTTCCTACTTACTGATAGCAACATCTTAAGCTTTCAGCTGAACTAACTGGTTATTTCATGCGATAAATGCTCTTGTTGCAGGAAGAAAAGACCAAGGCGTTCCCAGCTGCCAGCTTCAGGTTGTGATAACTGGGGCCAAGAATTTGCCTGTGCTGAGAGCTGCTGGAATGCCAAACCCATTTGTTATTGGGTATGTATGAGACCTAACACTTCAAACAGAAAATGCCATACACGTTCTGTGTGAATGTATGTGTTAACATGTTTTCAGTAGGAGACTGGCCCCTGAAAGTGGCATTGCCCATAATCTTAGACATTCCTTGTAATGGTGGCATTTGGATGCCTGCACGATGGCCACATTCAGCAGTGCAGAGACTGGCTCTTTGGGGCCTGAATGGAACTTCAGCAGTGACTCATGTCATTAAAATTCAGAGGTCACTAGTTTAAGGACATGGTTTTAGATATTGGGGTTGGGGTTGTGCCAATCAAGAGGGTATTTTAATTCTTGTTTTTCATGTGTGCCTTTGCAAAATTAAATATATCTTTGGGTACATTTAAAAGGAATCCTTTATCCTCTTAATTCTAGACATTCTAAAAGAAGAGGGACTGAATTTCTGTTCAGTGGGATCATTTTACTTTCTTAGTCCAGCATCAGATGCCATTGGAAATATGATACTGGGGTATATTTCCACCATCACATAAAGCCATTTCATTGTTTGTGGCACAGATCTTCAGTGAAATGGGCCAGAAATCTATCTATTGAAAAGCAGGTTTGGAGCAGAATTGGGTAACACAACAGGGAGTAAAGATTTCTTCAGCAGTCAGTGACAGCAAAAGGAAAAGAGACTAGAAGAGCCTACTTGCACCCACACTGATGGCAGACAGGAAAAGGAACAAGTCCCAAAATAAACACATTGGGGCCATGTTTTACCTTGCACTTAAGCTGAACTTTTGTGCTATTTAAAGCAAACCAAAGGGCCCTGGTTGATTATTGCAAATGTTCTGTTTTCTGGTTGAGAAATCAGTAACTTTGCTGAACTCTCATTGTTTTGGGGAAGTTGTCTTATCCTTCCAGACCAACCAGAGGTAAAGCAGAAGTCTCCTGTCCAGAAGAAAGAAGCCTGTCCCCAGTGGAATCACTTGTTTGTCTTCGATGGTGTGACCCCAGCTCAGCTGCAGCAGTCATGTCTACACTTGACTGTCTGGGACCAGTCAACTTCCAGCTCCAGTGATCAATTCCTAGGAGGAGCTACACTTGGTACAAGTAGGTTCTTTATCATGGAAAATTGAAGGCAATTTGGGAAAAGTTCATTTACTTTACATTCTAAATAATACTTACACTGTGCTATTTATCACCCACTGCAGTGTGCCTTGCAGTCTTGGGCTTTGATCCTGTGAGAAACACTGCATGCACTTTAGTTCAGGTCTTTGCAAAAGCTCAAGGTTGTCAAGTTGGAATTTTCAGGAAAGCTATTTGTTAACATGGTAAGTTACAGGACTGAAGCCTGGCCATGCTAAGGCAGGCATAGAAAAGCTGGGTGGAGTTAACTCATCTAGAGCTCTGTTAATAAATTTGTAAGACCGGTTCCTTGAGCTGTTTCCTATGAATTGGTTAATTTTAAATACTGTTTAATAAAAAGGAAGCACAAGAACTAATGACCTACTAGACTCCAACCTTCCTTCTGTTTGTGCTTATTAGTTTACATCCACAAAACAATCCAGTCACTGGGAGATAGAGTGAAACTTGCTCAGAAGGGGCTATTGCACATCTGAGTTTTGAGCTCTGTTCTTATGTATGTGCAAGTGAGGAAGCTTGCTCTCAAGGCTGAGAAATTCTTCAGAAGCCCTCTGCTCAGTGAATAGGCCCTGTTCCACTTTTAATTGAGAGGGAACCCCTGTCACTTGAAGACTGCCCCATGGAGTCTGTCTTCCCAGAGAGTTTTGAGATGAAAGGCTCAAAAAGATTGCTCAGACACTGTTATGGTATCAACACACACTTTAGGGGAGTATTATTACTAGTAATAACTCAGTGCCGTGAAAGCTGCCTTGTGAACTTCTTTTGATTGTCCTACCCAGCATCATCCTTTCTGCCAGAGCAGGCACTACCTGCTCCTGAGTGAAGACAACTATTCAAGCTCTAAGCCTAGTAATGCATTAAAGTGACTAGAGATGAAGACATGACTGGACATGAGACCTAGTGCCATGCTATTATTAATACACATGCTTGCTCCTTTGCTTTTAGTCACATAACCAGAAACTTTTTCTTTGCTGCAGGCTGAATTCTTTAGTAAGTGATTCTAGTTTAACAGGATTTAAGTAATACTTCAAAATATAACTGCAATTTATTGCAATTAATGCCTTAAGAGCTATAGAACAGCTAAAGAAGCAGGTTCATTGTTGTCTAGTTAGTCGGGTAAGACCAAGCGAAAAAGTAACTGTGCCCTTCCCTTTTGCTTTGTTGCAGTGGAATGGTGTGGCTCTACAGCCCTTTCTCAGTCAGTGCTCCAATGGCAAGAAGTACTCTGCAGACCAAACATGTGGACGGACTTTACACTTGTACTGCATTCAAACAAGGAAACCTTTAAATCATAAGAGAACTGCACAACAGCTTTCCCCATGTGTGAAGCTTTCAATTCAAGTGTTATGTGCCTTTCAGGTCTGGGGAAAGGTACACTGCAAGCGTACCTAGTCCAGCATTTGTGGAACATAAAAGTTATACATTTGAAAGTGTGTGAGGTTTTATTACTCCAAAGGTTAAGGCTTTGTTATCTGTGTGTCTATCTGGAGCATAAGGTTTCTTTGGGAGTGACAAACTCAGAAATGCATTGTGGTGACAAGGCAATAGTAGCCAGATGAGATGCAGCTTTCTAGTTCTGGGCATAAAACTGTCATTCTTTCATCACGGATAGGAATATATCTTAGAGAAAAATAACTATTACCTTAAAGTTACCTGCCTTCACTCTCATCTTGATGTTTTATATGTTGAAGGAATTGTCCTGCACTCCTCAGCAGGGGTGAGGGACAACAGTTAATAGAAAACTGTGGTTGGACTAAGTTCCTTGCTCTTATCAGCTGTAAGACAGTATTAACAAGTCTGATCCATATGGCACACAGAACAGGAGTTTAGCTAGGGTTATAATTTATTCATGTAAGCTTAAGGCCCAGCTGCTGTGTCAGTTCACTTTGCCTGTGAACTGTAGTGTTACAGTCAGCAGAAACTTTATATATACAGCTGTAACAAGTGCTGCTGTTACATACCTCAAGCCATTATAGATAGCACTCTCCAATCTTCCTTCCCAGGTAATGTGGCTTTTAAGGAGTTAAGAATTAAAGACACAGGGAGTTATATGCTAAGCTCAGGAACTAGATGAAAATGCCCACCTGATGCAAAATATGCCCCACACAAGAACCACTTGACTCCAAGTCCTTTGTTACTTTGCAGATCTTTTATTTAGATGTTTGCTGCTGCAAATAAAAAACGACACACAATTCAACTCAAGTATAAAGCAGCAGAGATGGTGTAAATGGAAAGAGTAGAGCTGACAACATACTGTATCTCACTTTCTAACAGATTTTCAAGGAAAGGGGGAACTTAAGAGGGGAAGAAAGGGGTCACAGAAATGCTCTCTACTAGAGAGAATACAACTGTGATATAAACAAGCAGTCCCTTCATCTTTGGAGTCTGAAACTTTAAATCAAACATTTAAAAAAATTAGAAAATTTGTTAGAAAAATAGGTGCAGTAAAATTGTATCTACTGGATCATGAGTACATAGTATGTTTTCATTACGTAAAAAAGTGATCTTTACAAATAATGCTTTGTAGCAAATAATCTGTTAATGCACTGTATCAGACTAAGCATTGTTTAGGCATTTTTACAGATGCAAGTCATATTTAATCTGAAAAGTAACAAAATATACAGAGCAAAACTATTTCCCTTTAAGCTTCTGCAATCCACATATTGTGTGGTTTTAATATATATATATAAATACTACACTATAACTGATCAGTAATGAAGCTGGAATGCAAACACAGGAGTGTATTAGATTCCAACAGCGTATTTGCCTAGATGTTACGCGAGGAGGGTATCAGCATCCCTGTGCCGTCACTGCAGAGTTTCTCCAGTTGAGAGCAGCAACCAGAAGAAGCCTAATTTCTACACAGAGCAGTTCTGAGGTGGTGTCAGTTCTTCTGTGTGCATGGGGTAGGGAACAGGCTGGGGGCATCAAGACCAAGGGAAAAAAACAGGGTATATAAACACACATGCATACATACACACAGGGCTTGCAAATTCTGAGTTCTACAACCTGTTTTTGCAACTGTTGGACTTTACACTGTAACTAATAATACAGAGACATATGGCACAAAATTTGCCCACAGTCAGTTTTAGACCAAGCTGAATCCAGCACCTGCTTGAGAAATGTGACCTAAGGCCTTTTGGCACTAAGCAAAGGCGTGAGCAAGTTACCAGGATCAGTGGTACCAGGAGTTTTTAACTATACCAGATTTAACAGGAGGTATGGAATAAAGGGGAGATTCAAACACCTTGGGGTTTTTAAAGAACACTTGTTAGGTCTCATACAGTGACCCCTCCTCAGAGAAAAAAACCAACAAAAACACCCCCAAAACAAGAATACAGCATTAAGATCTGCCTTCCCCACAGTCCTTCCTTCTTGTTACAAACATCATTACATTGCCTCAAACTCATCAATTCTCTGCTTAGTGTTGCCTTGCCGGATCTGCCGCAGCGTCTTGTACTTGTCACGTCCCTGTCGCATGTTCTCTGAGTGGATAATATCATTGTGGGTCCTCTTGTTTTCATCTCTAGCCTGGGCCAGCTCATCTGTCAGCGCCTGCAATATCAAGGACAGCAGATACAGATTATACATGTGAAGCTTTCAGCTGGTGACAGCAGTGCTCTTTGGTGAGAGTTGACAGTTGTTAGATGACTGGACAGAGTGATCTAACAATGACAGAGATACAACACATGCTTTTCATAAATGCTATGGATAATGTGAAAAAGTAATCTCAAAGCCTGAGCAATGACGGTAACCCTTGTAGAACTTGTATTTAATTCCAACTGCCTACAGGAACTGTAAATGAAACTATTGTGCTTTGTGTGCTTAACCAAGCAGTTAAGTGGTCTATTTTCTAGGAACAATTGTTTCAATTACTCCACTGTCTTACCCTCAGCTGCCTCTGCACACGCTCATTCTTCTCTGCTTCAGTAATGCGCTTCTCCTCATTGCGGTCATTCCGGATCCCCTCACTGGAGAACTCTGCACTGTAGGCAGAGTACTCAGATCCCTCATCTTGCAAGTTATCATGCACATGGTAGTTAACCGGCTCGTAGACAGGCGGTGGGGGTGGAGGTGGAGCAGTCATCACCAGCTGTAGCTCCTCCTTTGTTTTTACCAGATCCTCCTGAGCTTCCTTGGCCTTTGGGCAGAGAGTGAAAATAGTTTTAAATGCATTTCTTGCTTTACACCAGCTTAATGAATACTTTAACACTTGTCTCCCCGCTTTTTTCAATCTACTATGAAAAGCAAGAAGAGGGAATTAAATCTCTGCAGTTGACACACTGTTGTGGTCTTAAGCAAAACATTTTTGCTAGCGGTACTATCATCCACTGTATAATTGTGTAATGTGCAGGAGATCTGAACAAAAGATCTTCCAACACAATACACTCAAGGAAGAACAATTCTGCAGGAATCTACAGTTATCTTCATCCTGTACTCCATTTGAAGAGCTGTAGATACCGTTTCCAAAGAGCAAGAACTCTGGTTCCCTGGTTGGCATTTTAATGCAATCGCATACTGAGCAGTCAGATTCCATGCTGCTTCAGAGGTTCTGCCCTCCTGCGCAGTCTGCGGCACCTGCCAAAGGGCACTGGGAGAACCAGGCATGCTGAGCCTGGCATGGGTTGGGGTTGGTGCATCCAATTATTAAGTTCTCCCAGCCCAGATGCCAGGAAGCCACTGACAACAGCACACACTCCTCGGGACTGGTACCTGCAGTGTGGCATCTTCTCTTGATTGGTATAATGTTTTCAGACATTGTATCATGGATTAAATGCCTCATTTATACAATGTACCACTTCCTCCCCATGTCTCCAAGACTGTAATCACACTTTTAGGTTTCATACAGGCTTCAATTTTGAATTTTGACTGAAGGCTTGTTGAAAGAAAGGTGTTTTACAGACATATTGCACATTCCTCACAAGTCTGCCCTTCTCTGTTGGCCTACAGATGTTTGTCTACACACTTAGAGAAGTCATATCAGGCTAAGCACTGTGGTATGCTCTTCTCAAGTGCAGAGCTTCAGAGCAACTTCATAAAGCTGATACTCACCCTGATTTGCCACTCTTCAACCTCGCTCTCTTTACGCCTCCTTGCCTCCTCAAGAAGCGCAATCCTGGCTGTATACTCTGCAAGCTCTGTAGCCTGTTGAACAACAAAACTGGAATTACAAGGACTCTTCAGAAAAAACAAAACAGAGCAAACAAACACTACTGACTGAGAAAAGACCCAAGTGTTACGCTCCACTGTAATAAAGACTGAATAAGAATTTAAGACTTGAAAAGCAGACTGCTCATGACAGAAACCAGTGCCACAATGATGTTATCACATGGTCTACTACTTCACCATGTTCTTCCCTGGAGAAAAAGGCTTTACCTTACTCAAAGGGCATAGTAACATGCCTGTATCTCTGATCCTCAAATGACTGGGTCTTACCAGCTGTTCCTGGCTCTTTATCTGGTCCATATTCTGTCTCTCCAGCTCTTCTTTGGCCTGCAGAGCAGCCAAACGATCAGCTTCCAAACGTTCTGCTTCTACCTGGGCTCGTCTCCTTTCCTCCTCCAGCTGAATGGCTCTTTGGATCTGATCTGAGAGCTCTGGAACAAGATGAATCAATGTGGTTAGTGCATAAACCTGGTCAAAGCGAAGGGACTACAGGCAGTCTCCTAGATAACTGCAGAAGTCATGACAAGCACTTCACTCCTGCTCGCAATACCCCTTCACTGTACACCTTGAAGTAATTATTTGTATAACACATCACGTAACTGAACTCAGAAGCAGTCAGCTGCACATGATTCAATTTTCTGCTGCACCGAAGCCTGCAGCACTACATGATTCTGGTGCCCTTAATTGCAAGGACCAGATGTTGCTGTCTCAAACTGCACTGAAACAGAAGCTTCCTTTTCGCTGGAAAGGCTTCCTTCCAAAAGTACTTTTTCTGTTAGGAGTTAAGTAAAAAGTACTTGAGAGCTGAACGCTCACTGCCTGCTGGAAGAGGCCAAACTACTTAAACCCTCTTGGCAACAGGGGGAAATAGAGTTAGTGCACTTCAGTTCCCAAATACAATTGGCATATTTTATGCTGCTTTCATACTTTGGCTGGTATCAGTAAGCCTTGCCAAGAGATCCCAGTGTCATCAGGGTTCAGGCTAGGTGTAGGTAGTGACCCATATAACCCTCCTATGGAGCACAATATATATCGTCTGGTACAAGTACTTTACCTTTCTCTGCTTTCTGAGTCTTCACCTCATATTCTTGTAGCCTCACCAGGAGCTCCTCCTTCTCCCTCAACATTTGCTCTTTCTCCCTCTCAATTGTCTCCCTTTTCTTCTTTTCATTTTCTAGTTGTTGCCTGTTAGAAACAGATTTCATGCTTGAAGCTCACTTTCAGAACTAAGGTACAGCCAGACAAGAATGCTGGCTGGGCATTTCTCCAGGCAGCTCAGTGGGAAGCAACTGCCACAAAACAGGAGCCAGAAGACAGAAATAGATACAGCTTGTTCCTTCATCACTTCAGAATTTTTGCTCAGTTTTGGATACCCCACTTCATAAAAACGTTTCTATTTTAGTTGCCTGCCACAGAAATTTAGAACACCAAATAGCTACTACACTCAGAAAGAGAAAATCTGGACTTGGCACTGCAAGTCTGGACTGCATACTGCAAATCTACTTGGTACAGCAGAGATTTAACTTTGTTACTTCTGTTGTAAGGGAAGCCAAGAAGGCGTAAGAACAAGAGCACTGAGGGAATGATAGCAAGTAAGCCACAAGTACAGGAGAAAAGCATCATGATTTCTTGAACCCTAAGCAACCTGCAACCAGTAGTGGAAGTCCAATGGAATCACTAATCCTTTTTCTGTGCTTGTAACAGGTCTCCCAGTCTCCTCTTTCCTCTTCACAGAGCACCCAAGTGCACCCTTGAAGGCTTCTTCCTTACTCCCAACCATCCCTTGGTCCAACACATAAATCAGATCCTAACACTCAGAAGGATCCAGGAGGAGCTCTCTCTGGGTGTGCACCACCACACAAGAGCCCACTGTGCCTTTACTTGCATGTTTCCTTGCAAAAGCCATGTTGCTGCCAGCTGCCCTGCAGGTACAGCTGCCTGCCAAGCCCTGCGGTGGCACCGGTGGCATTCATCCCTGCCACCCCATTTCTGATGACTGTATTTAAGTTCACCTTTCCAGTTGTTTCTGGTGCTTCTCCTCCCGGGCCTGGGCTTTCATCTGTTGCACCTCAATGGTGTCGGGCTTCCTGCGCCGCATATACAGTTCATGGTTGCCCATGCAAAGCTGCAGGATCCTCTTGTTAATTCTCAGACGAGGGGCATAGAACACAAAGTCCTACAAGAGAGACCTGACAGTCAGTTTTCCAAGCATGCTTTCTCCCAGCATCTTGCCACTAACTTCACTGTAATCAAGACACATACACAAGCCACTTAAATATAGCAGTAGAGACTGACAATATCATCTGAAGCTAAACCAACTGTTATTTATATTCTTCAGGTAAAGTCTACATAGAATCAACAAGTTACTCTTCTAGAAAAGGTATCCATTAGAGAAAATTAACAATCTCCATTTAAAGGAGTCTGTGGAGATTGTCACAGAAGAGTCTGGGTTGGCAGGTAACCATCTGGGCTATGAGGTAACTCATAGATCTCTAGTACTGAGTAATTAGTTTTTTAGTTTGCAAGGGTTTGTGACCAGAAGATAAAGCATTAAACTAAAAATGCATTACAGACTGTTAAAGTAACTGCAGAATTTCCTGATCTGTTTAAATCAATACTTAAAGCACCATCTGTGGGGTTTTGGTGGGTTTTTTTTGCAGAGAAAGAGAAGAAACACCTTCCAATGTCATTCCTTCCTCTCCATGGCATTTCCTAGTTAAGCAGACCTATGCTGTTACTGGAATGGCAAATGGCAGCTATTTTTTTTGGAACCAGCAAACATACAGGTTATTCTGAATACCAGGTTGCGGGCAGTGACAACACACAAGATACTCCAAAATTTCTGGTTGGTTCAGCAAAAAGAACAGCCCAAATTTGTTATCTGTGTTCTAACCAAGTTTTTATACACCAGACTGATCTCCTGGAAGTCAGTCTGAGAAAGGGATACAGAGGACCAAGGTCATCACCTGCCTGATGGTTTTTCCTGAGTCCACAGCCGCACGTTTACAACACAGTCTCAACTTACACAGTGAATAAACTCTCCATCTTTCTGCTTGTTCTTGAGCACTGTGAGGATGGTGATATGGGCAATAGGCAAGCTGCCACATTACCACCAGCACCCATTCCTCAGAATCATTCTCCCATGGATTGCCTTGCTGCTAGCAAGAGGTAGGAATGAGAAGGAGCACATCGGGGTGTCAATTCTGCATGGCACAAGCGATCATGTTTTTAAATGCCTGAGCTCAGAAGCACAAGTTGTGGCTGTGTTTTGTTCTTGCCCATGGCAGGGGATTTGGAACTAGATGATCTTCACAGTCCTTTCCAATAAAATTGTAGGATCATAGAATGTTTTTATCTCTGGAAAAACTAGAAGTTACATTAGAAACCATGAAAAACTCTTCAAGTACTATTAAGATGACCATGAATATGCTAACAATGACTTGTTTCCTTTAATGCATTTTCCCAGCTCACACACTGATGCGGAAGAGGCAGTCAGCACAGTGTAGTTTCCTACCCCTCAAAAATCCTGCCAGAGCCATTCTGAGCTGTACCGGTCTGACACTGCTGTACCTGTAAGCTGTTCATCCAACCTCCTGACAAGTCACTTTGAAAACAGTTTGTGTACCTTGTGATGAACACGTTCTACCCTGAGGCAAGGTTCACTTCTGTGGAGGTAAATACTGAGGGCACAGGCAGTGGCTGCGTTTATCACTTAAGGCCATAACCAAGGGACAAAACATTGACATAACACAGAAGAATCCCCACCTCCTTCCCTCACCCCCAGTTTTCCCCAGTCGCACATAACTTAGCTTGATATTGTAATGATAATGTGCTGAACACGTTGAAGTGTGTAGGCAGACAGGCCTAAAAATTAAAAAGCTTATTCTAGGCAAGATGCCACAGGACTCTGCCCATTAGAGTCCATTTAAACACTGACATGTGGAATCTTCCAAATTAAAGGGAGCTTCCAACCCACATCTTGGGTGGACTGAGTATTTTGTTGTAGTTATACTACTTGCATTTTTCAGAGGAGACAAAAGCATATGAGAAGACCCACACAACTTCCTGAGTTGCTCAGAATTACTGTCCAGAAAAATTCTTCTTTCAGGCATAGCTTTAACTCAACTCCAGAGGGAAAAGGGCAATTGATGCAGAGGCAGGAAACATAACTGAGGTTTTCAATGTTAACACCTTTCTGTATCAGCTTCTTGCAAGTCTCTAATTTCAAACTGAGTCAGATTTACTGTTGGGGAGTGGATGCAAAGCTGTGATCCATAAACAGGAGGTTAATACTTTATAATGTGTACAACACACCCGAGAGGCTCTTCTATTGAGGAACGCATGCCTGACAGACCAGCTTCTTATCTCTCTGGAGTTTTGTTGGCTTTCACTAACAGCAGCACAGAAAGAAGCTCCTCTCCCTCAAAAGCCAGGTTATCTGGAGGAAAGCCCTGCAGCACACTGTGCATTAGTACCATTTAAACTACAGGGAGGATCTTTTTCTGTTAAAGAAATTCATAAGCCATCACCTTTTGACAAAGCCAAACAGCTTATTATTTCTCAGGGGTGTACTCACTCACCAAGGCCAAGTACTGCAGTGGGGGAAGAGAAGAGGAGGTCTTTCTCAACTATTCCAACAGTTTCACAAGACTAACAGAATGAGATCCACCTATACCAGTTATTCCACTTTATGTTCTTAACAGGTCAAAGTAAGTTCCCAATTCTTTACTGCAGTAACTCTCAAACACATCTGTAAGTACTGAAAAGCAACATTCACAGGTAGCTACATTTCAGTTCTTCCACAGAAATCGTACACTGCCATTTACTCAAGTGTTCAGGGTCAACGATCACCATGGTCCTCAACTGGCTTTTACTCTTTCAGTAGCGTGGAAGTGAGCCATGAGCAGACAGCTGTAAATACTAACACTCATTTTGCACCTAGAATATCTGCAGCCTTACCCCCTCCAGAGACCACTTTATTTCGAGATGAAACAGCATTAGTTGCTCGTATGCAGTATCCAGGAACCCAGTCTAGATATACTTACTGGTGCCTTCTTGTCAATAGGCTTTATAACAAACTTCTTGTCATTGAAAGAGATATTTCTGATTTCGCTCCAAGGGAACCCAATCTTTGGAGTCAGTCTGGAAAGAAGGTAAGTATTTTTAAGGGATGCTGCAAGAATTCTTGCATATAAAAAGCATCAAGCTGTTCATGAGGTCAAATGTTTCTAAGCCACTTCAGTACTGCACCCTTACGTATCTGCCCAGCTCTGCAGCAAGTTCTAATATTACAAGGCCTTGCATCTTTGACTGTAACCAATTTCTTTAATTCCCCCAACAAAATATTTCCAAGTTTATGTTTAATATCACATTGTTATTCTTTTATTCTTCTTTTATCAAGGGAAGAAATATTCTCTTAAGACATCAGTTAACAATTAAGAATTGTGTCTCACACAAATAGTAAAACCAACAAGCAACCTTCTTGTTATTACCTAACCCCTCCAATATACATGTCAGACACACTGAAGTGCTGACAATTATTGCAAATAAATGAAGACACAAGTATTTAATGTTTAGCACTTAGAGAAACATCTGTCACCACAGAGAGACACTCAGACCCTGTAAGAAACCTGCCTATGGAGCTCACTCAAGGAAAACATGACAGTTTGGGGGGAATTTGACTCGTCACAGAGACGAAAGGCTGCTACACAGCAGGATTTCACTGGAGCCAAGCATGTTTGTTTAAATTGGACATCAAGAATAAAATGCACCCTCTTCAGAAATTACCATTACTCAGCCTTTAACTCAGCTGCAAGATTAAACAGTGTGTGTGTGTGTGTAATATTAAGAACTGCAAAGAAAATTATTAGATAGACTAAGATTAATTACTCCAGTCTCTGTCGTATTAGCTTAAGTGTTTCAACCCTAGATAATACAGCATGATGGACAACTAAAATGATTCACTTCTATTAATACCAGTTTTATTGCAGGTTTTCCTCTTTAATGCAGAAAAAGTCTGAAGATAGCTAGAAGCAGGACACTGCATACACTGAAGTACAGAGGCTCATACGCCTATAGCATAGTCTCGTGATTGAGCTTCAACAATGAAACCTTCGCATTTTCACCTTTGCCCCAGTCCTCAAATTTTGCACGTATAAGCCAGAAGTACACATTGCTATTCTTCTAGTCCCCATATCTGCCCAAAAGACTTAATTACATAGCAGCAAGAGTTACAGCAGAAACAAGCAGTTTATTCCAGCATGGTATTTGTTTTGCAAACACTCTTGATAGCTCTTTGCAGTCAATGGCTACACTCTGTCTGCTTCTGCAGCTCGAAAAACCTGTTTGTGTGACCGTGGTTACATAGCAAGACTAGTCATTCAAGACTGAAGTATTACATGAGCGAAACTACTTTTCTTTCAAGTGACACTCCTTGTTTTCTGGGTGACAGCACGTATTAGCATTGCAGAAAAGACTGCGTTTCCCTCCGCAGTCTTTAACAGAAGCTCCAGAGAGTTCCAATTAATATTTGGGATGGATTCAAAGCTTTTTGGAAGCAAAGATATAGAACAGGTGAAATCCCTTTTGTATTACAATGACAGTCTGTTACAGCTTAGTGACATGAAACTAAGACTTGGAACATACAAGGCAGGGGGAAGACACCTAGACAGCAATGCTTTGTCTAAAAAAATGCCTATTTTAACGCCCCTTCAATCGTTCCATTATGGAGTATTAGAAGAGACTAGAAGGCTTAGACACAGCTATTCTCACCTTCCTTTTATGTTTATTTATAGATGTAGTCTATCATTTCCCACCTACAATCCAATTAGCAATGGCTCTGCCTTTACCAGGAGGGCTGATTAAAACTACCCATACCTCAGGAAGACCTCATTTCATTCCTTGTTCACAGTAACTACAGGTTAACTCCTCTCTGGGCTCTGGGTGTTATCCAGCTTTGGTTTCATGTCCACCCCATAATCTTTTTCAAAACCAGGCAGTTGTACACACATCTGTTATTAACTTCAGTGTAGGAATGGCCTTGGATGTCCAAACACTCTGCAGACATGTTACCCTATCTGGGTTCTCATATCCGGTGCTGGCATAACTGGTAACCTGACTCAAGGAAACACTTGGTAAACTCCTTGGTTCAGGATTCAGCTCTACAACTGTGCATGATTTGCCAGATGGCACTGCACAGCTAACATCTCTATAGCAAGTCAGGCAAGTCATGAACACAGAAATGATGTGAAAGCTTATTTCCTAGCACAGCTTCACCTACTGATCCAAAATTGGAACATGAGCTAGTTGTAGGCCTTGCCTTGATACTGTAAATGAGAAGTGTCCCTGGGCTCCCACACCAACCCTCGCTCCGGAAGATTAGAAATGAAACAAAAGCCTCACTTGTCATCCTTTTCATAGATGTTGAGACCCAAGGCATCAACTCCCAGCCAAAGCTCAGTTCCTTTTTTATTCTTTATTTCAAAGTAGTTGATTCCATACATCTCAAGGTCTTGAGCAATCTTGAGGTATTCCAGCATGGCATTCTCTCTGGTTGAGACAGGAAGGAGAGCACATGTTAGCTTCTCATTTAGCTGACTATCTCAGAAAGCACAAAGCTTTTCCTAAACCCACACATCAAACACAGGAGTTAAAACTGAACATTCACCATTTGGGATTCCCTTCAGAAATTAATGCTATTACACCTATGAACACAAACAGTGCTCCATCTACCAAGCCTCAGTCTTTCCAGGCAGGAAATTCGCAACACCCATCTCTCTCAGCATTCATCCTTGTCTCAAGGTACCGTCAGTGGGAAAGGTACAAAATCTGAACCTTTCCTATCTGCCAGTGCAAAAGCTTCAGTGAACATAAAGTTAGACTTACACCTTTTCTTTTTTTTTTCCAACTCAAAGTCATCATTGATACACTGTACCCAGGTTCAGGATCTTCAGGAAGCCATCCAAGACACTGCTCTCAGCACCAGTGCAACTGTCCTACTGAGTTTTATCATGTGCTTCAATGCTGGACTAGAAGATATACACCAAGAGTTCCCAGACAGGCAACTCCTAGAGTCTGTCTCAAAAGCTGGTTGTAGAACTGCAAGCCTAACCAACCAGCAACAAAGCCAACAGTCTAAGGACCAACACAAAACACTTACTTGAGCATGCCACCATGTTCAGCATGCCACACCTGGATCCGTTCTTCCCACTGCTCTCTGGAGAGCTTATGCTGGTCCATCACCCTACACAAGCAAATAGATATTAGGAAGATTACATTTTGTGTTCTGCAGTATCCATTGATGCTGATCTTTGCTACAGACTTACTGAAAAATTAGTCCCACCCATAAAGCCTTTCTGAAACTAAGAGGAAGACCCTACTCAGCCCAAAGATGTACTCTGTGAAGCAGAGCAATTCAGAATGAACAAAACCCCTTCACAAAGCCTTTCTGGTGACTGACAAGAGACAAGAGATGCAAGCAAAATGCTGCCAAAAGAATAACATATACACTGTAGACACCAGAGGGTTAAAGCAAAGCAAAAGTTGGTGTCCTTCCTAGAATTAGACACTGCTGCATCAGGAAGTGTAAACAGAAGTCTTCTGTCTGGTGGCATACATTTATCCTCGTGGGGATGGACTACATAGCCTCAAGACATGCTTCCCAGATACAAGAATTTTAGGACTGCTCGTTAGAATTAAGTCCACACAACTCAGCCTTCTCCAGGAATGACAGGTTCTTGACTGAATGCTTCTCTTATTGAAGAGAAGACATTCATACTACCAGTTACCAGCATGGCAGCAATGTTTAGGAAAGAAAAGCTGAATTTAAAAGTACTACTTCCTCTGCCTAACCAACCCAAGGAGAGAGCACAAAAGCCATGCTCTAGTATGACACAGAAATAAAAGGCAACCCCCCAAATGCATACAGTTCAATAAAAAAAAGGCATGCTTTCAATGAAACTCTATTTAACTAGAGTCCAAATTCTTGACTTTAAAAAATACAGAAGAAAGGGAGACTGCATCAACCAACTCCTTCACCTCTGGGGTATCAGACGCTCTGAATTGAGGTATCCAGGCTTGTGTATATCTTTGTTGTAATCTCCAAATTTGGCCTGCACAGCATAGGAGCCAAGAAGAACTGCTGTTTCAGGAGGACAGTAGATCTCGTCGCTGAGGATCCCTTCCTTCACCTGCAGGAAGAAGAGCTTCTGTGTGATGTCTTGGATCAACTCTTCAGACACATCCTCTGGGAAGAACTTGGCACGGAATTTGAACTGGAGGGGATTCTCCTTTCTGATTTCTTGAGCAGAAACCTGAGGACAGAGGTGATGCCACAGCTGAGCAGGGTTGCAAACAGTAGAATAAGTTGCTTTTACACAGGAAAAAGCATTTGGGGCATTTGCCTATGAGGAGAGGGACTGGAAACTCATTACTGGAATTCCTTAATTCTGGCTGCTTACTGGTATGAGAGTACAGGGGAGATGCATTATGTTTTCCAGCTAAGCCAGTCAAATTCCATTTGCACAGCAAACCTTGGTGACTGGAGAATGATTTACCATGCTGTGTCAGATGGGCAAACCCATCCAGTATTGTATGCATTTGACAGAGAACAGCTCCCTGTCATTGAACAGGAACTCCACTGACTGCCCAACTAAGCACAACAGTTCATACCCTCAGAAGAACTGCGAGCCTACAAACAAGAGCACATCAGAGACACCAGTGCTCTGTTACAACTGCCCAGCCTTGAAGTGACCTCTCTTTCACCGTAACAACTGATCCTGCGTAAGCAGAGATCAAAACCCTTCACCAACCCAGGTGTTCCTCCAGTCACAGCAAGAATAGCTGCTTCAATCAACCAAAGCATAACATCAAGCTGCCACTGTGTATCTGACAAATGCTATAAAGGTTTCTGTAATTCACACAGAGAAAAAGGGTAAACTTCCACCATGCCCCATCTCACCCAAACAGTTCCCATGGAGGTCACACCACAATCCCTAAAAGCAGTCCTGGAGTTAACAGAATTAAGGAACAACTGACAACAGGTACAAGGTTTATGAAGTTGCAGCCAATAACACATCAGGAATCATAAAAGCGTTAACCTTTGTTCAGCAATTAGCCCAAAGTCTGTTACCTTTTTATCAAGCTTCAGCCAAGTCTGGAATCCTTTATTGTCCACGTACTGAAGACCAAAGTACCACACTTCTCGCAAGCCTATGGTTTTAACCACCTGCAACACAAGGGTAAAAAAAGAAAATAAAAACAATTATTGTAGGCAACAGCACCTGAGGTGCAGGTACACTCAACTCTTGCTTTGTGGGTGCAGGCAACAGCCTGATCCTACTCATCTGGCATCTCATCTCTTAATTCCATCTCACTAACAAAGATACAAAGCTGCAGTAGATGACAGCAACGGCACAAGCCAAGCTACTTGTCCCATGCAGTTCCTAGGAGAAGATGATTCTGGGGAAACTGGGAGAGATGAATGGGACAAGTGAGAGGCCACCAACTGCTAGACTGGTACACCAGCAGCATTTGGAGCTTCTGCTCCAGAAGATCTACTCTATCTTCTCAAAACTGTACTTGGCAAAGCAGACAGGTTACTTCTTTCAAAGCTTACGGTGAGATGGTCTGTAATGGTATTAGTAGTAACTACGACTAGGTAGCAGTACTCAAGTGATCTTGTCTGCCAGTCACTAAAGACTATTCAGCTGGAGGAAGCAGCTATGGGATGCTTCACCCAGCTCCTGCGGTGAGCTTGCTGTGCAGGTCTGAGAATTAAAACAAGCTGCAAGTATTCCCAGCCAAGGGAATTCCTTTCTAAAATTCACACACAGGCTGGTTTTGAAGGACACAAACATAGGAATGGCTCAACACCAGGGCAGATTTAATTTCACATAGCGTTAGTCCTAACCAGAAGAAATCCCTGGATACACCATCCGTTGACTGGATGGCACACCTACTAGTGACAATAGTCCTGTTTGAAGACAGGCCATCTCCTCCACTAAAGAAAAGGAACAACAGGTTCCTGACTTCCTCCTGGCTCTTGGACTGCTTGTTCTTACAGCCCAGTAGTTTGTTGTCAGCTCTGCCTCACTGTCCCCATTTGCAGTATTGCTGGGCAGTCCATCTGGAAAGCAGACTTGAGAGAAACAATGATTTCAGGATACTTCATTAGGTTTCCCTTAAATTTTCCAGAAGTTTGTATCTGGAAGCCAGAAGCTCCCTGGGGTTGATAAGACAGATGGGGAGAAATGCACCATTCTGATTACCACTGAGACTTACTGTTTGTACAACACTGTCCAATAACAGGCAATCTATAAAGTTTAGTGACAGGAACAGACCAAGAAAAATCACACGATAGTATGAAAAATGCCACTGAGCAAATACAATGTTTTAAGGATACAGAAACCAGTGCCTAGTTGAGGAAACAGAACAGCTTCACAGCTACACACTGGGGGCTCTATTTAGTAGGGTACAGTTTGCACATTCTAGTTCAGCAGGGCCAGTCATATCTAACTAGAGTTCATGTTAATAAAATGAAAATAATCAAGCAAACCCCACAGCCACTCAAACAGAAGCTCCCAAACCCCACAGCTTTAAGATCTAGGGTCTGAAAGTACTTTGGCCTTTACTGGACTAAAATTCCCCTCCTCCCTGGCAGAGCATGAGGCTCAGAAGGTCCTTGGTCAGACTAAACATTACTTAGCAACAAATAAAAATCGGTGTTAACAGCACTGTTCCCAGGCCGAAAGTGAAAAACACAGCACTGCACCACCTACTAAGAAGGAGAAAATAACTACTACTGCGGAACCCAGGACAACGTTATTTCCCTTATCATTATTATTATTGGTGGCAGCAGCAGTGGGTTTGTGTTATACCTTAGTAACTGGACTGTTCTTATCTCAACCCGTGGGAGTTACATTCTTTCGATTCTCCTCCCCATCCGTCTGGAGCAGAGGGAGGAAAGAAGGGTAAGCGAGTGCTTGCGTGGCTCTGGGTTGTCGGCTGGACTTAAACCACAACAGTTCATTTTGGTGCCCAGAATGGGGCACGAAGGTTTGAGATAACAACAGATCTGACCAGAGTGTGTCTAATTGTATTTTGTGATAAGCATTTATTGGTTTAGATTAATAGTCACTCATTACAATGCTGATTTATTGTCTCTCAAAGCTGTTGCTCTCGATCTTACAGTTTCAGCATGTCGTACCTCGCTTACAGACAGTATTTGCTGTGTTAGTGTTTATTGGCTGGGGGTCTTGGGCTAAGGTTCTTGTTTCATTGTACTTTATGGTAATGACTTGTAACACAGTAGACTCATTGATCATGATGACAGCTTTGAAATCTCAGGAACTGTATAAAGATAAGCGATATTGATGAACTTCCAACTAATAAACAAAGAGTGCCTATTTCTACAAAATGATCATGTTCCAGATGTGCTTGGGCTTGTCTGATAAAGTTGATTTACTTGTTCTCCCTCACTTCACTAATAAAACTCAACTACAACATCAGATTAGAGAATATCCAGATTTCTTAAAGGGGCAGGAGGAGGGCTGGCATCACGAAATGCAAATGCTGACATACTAATGACTTCTGCCTCCTCCTATAACCATCAAGCTGTCATAAACAGCTCCCTTCCTCTGCTGAAATCATACTCTTTATTCTCTTTGAGTTAGTACAGTAATACAAACAATTAATTTGCTATCTTGTTAGTGGAAATTTAATGCAATGATCTAAAAGAACTCTTAGATATTGTGATAAACTTTAGTGCCTCCAGAGCACTTCTCTCCATAGGACTCATTTCACATCCCATCCATTATGTAAATGAGATGTGGAAATAGTTTAGTTCTTTTAATGTTTCTTGAACTACTGAATTGCACAAAGTCAGCCCTACTGAAACTAATAAGGTTAAATGCATCTCGCCGTTATCATAGAATCATACAATCATAGAATCAGCTAAGTTGGAAAAGACTTTCAAAATCATCAAGTCCAACCTTTACCCCAGGACTGCCAAGTCCACCACTAAACCATGTCACTAAGGACCTCATCTACAGTTTTTTAACACTTCCAGAGATAGTGATTCCACATCTTACCTGGGAAGCCTGTTCCAATGCCTGACTACCCTTTCAGTGAAGAAATTTTTCCTAATATCCATTCTAAACCACCCCTGGTGCAACTTTAGGCTTTTTCCTCTTGTCCTATCACTTATTACTTGGGAGAAGAGACCAGCCACCTCCTCGTTCCTTTAAGGTAGTTGTAGAGAGTGATAAGGTCCTTGCTGAGCCTTCTCTTCTCCAGACTAAACAGTCCCAGTTCCCTCAGCCATTCCTCATAAGACGTGCTCCAGGCCCTTCAGCTTTGTTTCTCTTCTCTGGACCTGCTCCAACAACTCAATATTTCTCTTGTAGTGAGCGGCCTGGAACTGAACGCAATATTTAAGATACAGACTCACTAGTGCCAAGTGTAGGGGGATTATTACTTCCCTAGTCCTGCTGGCCACACTATTTCTGATACAAGCCAGGATGCTACTGGCCTTCTTGGCTACCTGGGCACACTGATAGCCCATTCTCAGTTGGCCATCAATCAGGACCTTCAAGTCCTTAGGTCCTTTTCCACCGGGTAGCTTTCCAGCCTGTAGTGTGGCATGGGGTTGTTGTGGCCCAAGTACAGGACCTGGTACTTTGTCTTGTTGAACCTCATACCACTGGTCACAGCTCATTCATCCAGCCTGTCTAGATCTGTCTGCAAAGCCTTCCTATTTTGCAGCAGATCAACACTCCCACCCAAATTGGTATCATCTGCAAATTTATTTAGGGTGCACTTGATCCCCTCATGCAGATCATCAATAAAGATATTAAACAACACTGGCTTTAGTACAGAGTCCTGAAGGACACCACTAATGACCAGTCGCCGACCAGTCGCCAACCAGTTAGCACCACTCTTCAGGTTCTGCCATCCAGCCAGTTTTTAACCTAGCGAAGAATACACCTATCCAGTCATGAGCATCCAGTTTCTTCAGGAGATTGCTGTGGGAGACAGACAGTGACAAATGCTTTACTGAAGTCCAAACAGGCAATGTCCAAAGCCTTTTCCTCATCAACCAGGTGGGTCACCTTGTTATAGAAGATCAGGTAGGTCAAACAGGACCTGCCATTCATGACCCCATGATAACTGGGCCTGATTCCTCAGTTTTCCTGCACATGCTGTGTGACTTAGGATGATCTGCTCCATGACCTTCCGCAGCACTGTGGTCAGGCCGTTAGGCCTGTAGTTTCCAGGGTCCTTCTTTCAGTCCTTTTTGTAGTGAGGCATCATGTTGGCCAACCTCCAATCCTCTAGGGCCAGCCCACTAGACCAGGACTAGACTGCTGATAAATGGAGGGTGGCTTGGCAAGCTCCTCTGCCAGCTCCTTCAGCACTCTTGGGTGGAACCCATCTACCCCTATAGACTTGTGTATGTCTAAGTGGAGCAGGAGGTCACAAACCATTCCTTACTGGATTATGTGGACTTCAGTCAGCTCCCCATCTTGGTCATCCAGCTCAGGGGTCTGAGAACCCTGAGGATGGCTGGTCTGACTATTAAAGAGTGAGGCAAAGGCAGCATACAATGACATGCAATGTTTGAAAACAACATAGATGTTAGCGTTACTGATGAAAGACCTAAACCCAAGGAGGAAAGGCTAAGGAAGCACTATTTCGCTCATCATCAGGATGAGTCTCAAATCCCCAAGGGCTAACATTGGCCTCTTCAATCAATTGCTAAGGGAAGACTCATGGGAAAGGGTATTAAGTGGTAAACGGGCTCAAGATAGTTGGTCAGCATTCATGGACCACTTCTTCCAAGATCAGGATCAGAGCATCCCAATGAGTAGGAAATCAAAGAAGGGAGCCAGGAAACCAGCATGGCTAAACAAGGAACTGCTGGGCAAACTCATGTGGAAAAAGAGAATCTATGGATTATGGAAGGAGGGGCTAGCCACTTGG
>JAVHNF010065887.1:23617-36607 GCA_034783455.1 Micropsitta finschii
CAACCTGTGGGAGTTGCATTCTTTCGATTCTCCTTCTCATTCCTCCAGGAGCGGGGGGAAGAAAAGGGGGGGGGGAAATTCTAATTTACGGACTGGGCTTAAACCACGACAATGCAGTACACCGTAACAAGGTATGGACTATGGATAAGAACTTTCAATCGGAGGCTTTAAGCCCAAGCCATAGGATGCAAGGAGCAGATCTTCATGAGGTGACAGTCTATCCCAACAGTGGCAATAAATGCTGCCACAAGCAGACCCCAGAAATGCAGAACTACCTAGACAGCAAGCTGGAAGTATCTTGGAACCAAAGCATCCTCACCTTTTTCCATGTTCTCAAGATCTTGTGCTTCATCTCTGGAGGTCTTCTGCCAGAGAGATGCCCCTGACTCTTAACAGCTGTAAACATTACTGAATATACGGGAGGGGGAAGTCTTTGTCATAAAGGACATAGGACATACTTGTGGAGTCCTTGTCATAAAGGACATAGGACATATTTACACTGTCTGATCTGAGGTATTGCTTTTAAAAACCTGGCTTTTTGTAATTTGGATTTTTGCACTCTCAGAGATGAAACCAGAGTTGTCTGGTTTGGGTTAATATGGAAGGGGCTGGTGGAAGAAGTTACGCTGATACAAAGGTGATCAGCAGTGAATGGAAAGTCAAACACAAAGGCTGGCTCCATAAAAATGCACATTTCATATGCACTGCACCAAATTTCCAGTCAATGAATACTTTATGTTTATCCCATATCATTAATAATCCAAAGAAATTCAAGTTAGATTTAATGCCAGACACAGTCTGTAGTGCTCTATTTTGTACTGTGAAGTTCAGCAGCAATTATAATTTGATTTCCTCCTTTCACTCCCTCCAGGGACCCACTAAATGTTGGGGTTTTTTTTGTTTGCTGGCGGTTTGGGCTTTTGTGTTTGGTTTCTGTTTCTTTCTTTGTTACCTGTTTTTGACAAGTACTTCTCAGTGCACAGTTACCATAAAGCCTGGCAAGCTGTTCCTAACTCACTGAAACGAGAAACAGTACCACCAAAAACTCAGAAGGAATGGACATTTTTAGCCAGTTCTGCCTACCTGAGTTAAAGCCCAGCCATCCCTTGCTATCAAGGCTAGCAGGGGATGAGAGAAGTGCAAAGGAATTGCTGCAACATTTCATAAGCAGCTCAACATGTGTAACTGAAGTCTGCATAGATCAGTTCATGGTTTGGTTTTCAGGGTTCCAGCAGTATTAGCTAGAAGCAAACTTTACTTTTTAAATTCCAGAACAGTAAATTTTTCTACTGAAATCTCGGCCTTGCTTCAGTTTTATAAGAGCAAGCTATCCAAGAAAAGAATTTTACAGAGTACTCTGTTTATTTTAGTTGTCTTTATCTGACCCTTGTAGGTCCATCTCCAAACAGAAGTGGACATTGTTAATGCAGTAGCAGGAAGAACAGCAGTATGGGAGGAGAGTCTTGGCTAATTCCTGCCCTCCACTTCCTTGCAAACCCCCGTGGGCAGGCTGGACAAGTCTTTGCTCAATCCTGCTGCACAGAGGCTTCTTACAAGGCGTGTTGCCATAGCTGCTGCACAGTGATCACAAACTCTACTGGTTTTCTAGTAGTCTGGCAAACACCTGTGGCAAGTGGCTACCTCCAACCCAGCTTCTGATGGGTCTGTCAGCCCTCTGAAGACCTGATTCTGGGACAACATTTCAACTTCAGAATTCAGTAAGTTCCGAGCTGTATTTCACAGCAAGAGGTGAACTTTTACATGCTACCTGTGCTGTGTAGACATTTTAGATCCCTTACGACACTTCACCGTCCAACACTGCTAGGGAGACAGGTTTCACTGGAACATAACATACCTGTGAGGATTTTTGCTTTTTTCTTTTATTGTGATGGAATTCAGAGCTCTTAGCTCAGACCAGGGCCCTTGGATTAGGAAGCAGAGAGAAGAAAGAAAGGTAGGTTTGGAATCCAGTCTTAAGAAAATACTGTAGTCTGAGATGTACTCCAAGCTTAAACAAGAGCCCATACCAAACCTCACTGACCTGGTCAAACAGTTGCTTTCCTGTAGTGTTTGGCTGGATGGCAAACTCCAGCTCTGCATCCATAGTAACAACTCGAACATTGATCTAAGGAGAAAAACAAAAAGCATTGTTTAAGACTTACTGAAAGCTATTTCTCAGTGTTAACACAGTACTTTGTGTACAGTACAGTCTCCACGCTTTGATGCACTACCGTAACCTCTTTAATATACACACTTAAGCCCCAATTAGATTTGTGTTACCACACCTGCACACTTAATTGGGGGACCGACTTTGCTGTGTTATCCAGATTGCTATGCAGGTTTTTCCCACTCAAAACAGAATTTGACTGAGCTTCTAGTTAAATGAGAGGGAATTTCTGACTTGACCATTTCCAGGCCTAAACCCCCTTGGAATAATGGCTCCTGCAAGCACAAAACATAGTTGCCTACAGGCCATCCCTTGGATTACAAAAGGCCCTAATGACTAAATTAAATTTAAGACTTATAATTTAACTTCCATTTATATTAGAGCTGGAATTAATCTGAGGTTTTAAGGGCAAAAGGCTGCAGATTTTTCTTGGGAAGCAATCAGCATTAACCTCATACATGTTGATTCTTTCCCCTCATAAGAAAAGTCTACTCAGCACATAAAACCAGCAGTTACAGGTACTGAATGATGTTACAGGGCAAGAGTTCATAAAGCTATTGCTGTTAGTGAGGCAACAACACAATCAGATTTACTGCAATGGCAGAAGTAGACTGCAAGACAGAGATTACTACTGTATGCAGAAGGCAAGAGTGTTTAATGACCAGAAAAAGTCCATTAGCAGTTAATCAGGAGACAGGAGCAGCTACTAAGCTTGCAGGGAATAGCATAAAGACCAGCAAAATGGCAAATCAGGACAGGATTACCTCCAACTGTTCTGACTACAGGAGACTATACTGCCTGCAATGTATCTCAAAAAAACAACCCCAAAACAAACACAAAACCCCACTCTGGGGTAATCGTGTAATAGAGTTTATTAGCAAGTCAGACTGGTGGCTTGTTATTTTGAAGGAAAGAGAAGAAAAAGTGGACATGTAAACACAAGGCCGGACAACAGGAAAGCTACAAGCAGGTTAAGGCTTCATGACAATTTCTCAAGGTCTTAGAAATGTAATGTTACAGAACAGCCCAGGAGAGCCTGCTACAGCTGCAGCACTGATGCACACAGTGCAGGGGCACACACTTGAAGAAATGAGAGGAACAGGTAGAAGAGAAACAGAATCACTCACTACAAAGCCCTGACACTGCAGCGGTTTCCAGCCACTTACGTATATTTAAACTCTAGGATAAACGTCAGGTTAAATCAATGTTACAGTTAACACAGAACTGTGAACAAAACAAGTTGCCTCTGCTAGTTTTAGTCAAACAGAAAATTCTACATCCTTTTTCTGTGAGACATGAAAGCATCAAGTGTCTTTCATCCTTTACTGAATTGTTTCTTTCTCCTGCTCTCTCCCAGATGATGCTCCTATAGAAAGATGCCTGAAGGCAGTTTCCAAGACATGGAATCCCAGAACTGAAGCAGAGAAGACAACTGCTTGGGTGCCTTTTCACTTTCAATCTGTATTTATAAATTAGTGTCCTTTAAATTAGCATTAAAAAAAAATAAAAATAACCTCTAAAAACAGCAAGAAAGAACAAGCAATAAAGGTTTTCTAAGAGCTCCTTTTCCCAGCTGTAGCATTTAAGATCCATGCTCCATTATTCCTCTGCCTTAAGAACCAAAGGTTTCCCAAACAGTGTTTCCAGTGTAGGAAGGGAGGAGTTCAGATACCAAATTCTCAGGAACAGCAAGGCTGCAATTTGAAAATGTGACCTTAAAAAGCTCCTGTTGCTTAATCCCTCTCAACAAGAAATCCCTCATCATATTCTAATCCCTTTCTACTCCCTTTGAGAAAACGTGCTTGTAATCCAGTTTTGTTTTGTACAAGTTATTTGTACTCTGCGCTGAAACTCCACAGTGGATATAAAATAAGTATCACTTTACAAGCCGAAGAACTTGAGAGGATGTGCTTCCCATTCCTTACCAGAAAGCCTGCAGGATGTTGGCCAAGCACAGAATTCCAGCTGCTACTAGTACCTTCACCTTTTACTCTGTCTCCTTAGCAGATGTTTCCTAGTAAGAAAAGGTAAACTCCCTAGTCTAGGGGAATACCTTGTATTACTCTAACCCTAAAAGATCCTTCTGAATGCAGTCTCCTTGTTAAAGGACAGGCTTCTTAGTGAGCCATTTAGTGCTAAAGCCATCTACCTCCTACATCTTTTAAGAATTATTTTAGCATTAAGACCAAAATTTGAAGTAACCCGCCTTCCACTTTGATCATTTAAAGCCATAAATGTGCAGGAACATGGCTATTTGGTTATCCAAAAAGCTTTCAAGGACACTTGGGCATGTGATATAGGTTAATTTCCGTGTTCTCAAAGGGCTGAACAACCAGCAGGATCAAGAGGAATTCCCTGGTGTGCCCTTAGACAAGCTGCTAGCCACATGACAGTCAGAGCAAGGAGAGACAGGGCCTCAAGCAGTTGTCACTTCAATGGGTTGATGACTGCCTGGAAAAATCCTTTGAGCCTCCTTCCTGACATATTAAGTCCTCTTGCTTCTCATCTCCAAACCTTCGCATTGATTTACAGAAGAACAACTTTAACAGTGTTTCTGAACAACATCCTACAACCACTCCACACAAGCTTTTAACAAGAGAAGCTGGTAATGAAGCAAGCAACCAGAGCTTAAGCCACCTGAAATCCTGATTTAGACAGTCTGGAGAAACCCTCATATGTCTGTCAGGCTGACACACAACCAGTTTGGCATTCGGCTCAGACCACATAAAATTCCCCGTGGAGCCAAGACAATTAAATCAAAACCCAAGGTGCTAACCAATTCAAGATACTGTTGGGGAGGAAAACGAGGAACTCTGACTTATTTCTGTCAGCGACAGAAAGAACAAGACACAGTTAAGATGACTTTCACAAGTGAAGCCCTGCTTACCCTGTATAGTAGGCAGGGCAGGTCCTGGCAGTACCCCAGGACAAAACTGAAGTCATAACCGAAAAGAAAGAAGTTTTTTATTGTTTCAGAGCACAGGTGCGTGGAGAGGGAGCAAAGCACATGGCTGTTTTACATGAAATAAGGGTTTTCAAATGCACATAGCATGCTAAAAATCCTAGACAATAAGATGTAACTTCCTTCTCAATAAGCAAGTCTCCTGACACTTTCATTATACTTTCATGTCCAAGACTAACATACTTGAAATGAATGACAAATAGGGCCTTAGAAGGTTATTAAGCAAACATTACAGAACACAAGTTTTTCCTCTTTCCCTGTCCTAGGTTGCATAAATTTGCTAACAAATTTGATCCAGAGGGGAACAACCACTCTACTGAAAAGGCAATGCCATTTGCACTTAAAGGAAAAAAGCTTCATGACTCAGACAACAGAAACACTAGAACTTACTACACCAATTCCACACTTCAGACTGTTCAGGGTGGACTGTAGCATGTTACATACATTTCCAACTAGGAAAAGAGAGTAGAAGCAAGATGAAAGTTGAAATTGGAATGAACTTCAGAAAATAGTTTAAGTAACTGTAACACTATGGAAAGTTCTTGTATTAGAAGTTATAGTAGTTAGAATGGGATCTTCCTTGCTTTAGCAATGCCCTCGAGTCATGCATTTGTTCTTACTTTCTGGTTGGGTTTTTTGTCATTGTTAAAATCACATCTGTTCTGATGTTAAGCCAATAGATCAACCTGTGGGACACTGCAACCTCTCAGAGGCCATGCACCATGCAGTGCCTTAGAAATTTTAAAGTGCCATTGGAAAAATATTCAGAAAACGTTCTCTCTTAAGGAGGGAACACGCTGCCAACCAGCTGAACTGAAACATCTTCCCTGTGTAAGGTCCAACGCCTAGGTAGGAACCCAGGATGACACTGCCTGTTCAACCCCTTCCTCTCACACATGCCCGGTTTCCAGGTGTATTGGGCACTATGCATGCACAGGTAGATTGTTTTTTCCCCTAAAGTTTGATTCCTGACCTATATCTTGTTGGTCCAGAATCTGTCTCTAGCTGCAGGCAACACAGTATCTTTGAGGTTATCTTGATACTACATCTCCACTGCAAACACTCCATCTTACACTGTAGGGGAAAAGGAAGGCAGAACAGAAAAAACAAACCCACAGCCCTCACACATCGTAAGCCTTCATGGATATTCTGTACTCTGATGCATGAAATTCAATGCCTCTTAAGTTCACTTAATTCACTATAATGAAATGGTTCAGTGGAACCATGAAGTTGTGCAAATCATTTAAAATACCACACAATTTACTTCCAGTGAATACGTAAGATAAAGGGCAGTAAATACCAACTTTTACCCATACACACAAGATAAACCAGTACTTAATGTGTTGCATATCATCATTATGCAGCTCTAAATGCCTCAGACAATGCTCAGGAATGTTTTCTTCCTCTTTTCAAGGAAGGATAAAGACCAGAGCCTCTTTAATACCAGGTTTACAAGTGCAAATACTACAGAAGTATCTTTCCAAGTGGTAGCAATTAGCAGTATCCTGGTGGAGAAACCTAGACAGGAATGCCTTTTTATTTCAGTCACTGGACGTCTGGAAATACCAGGCAAGTAGCTAGTACACATAAGCAGATCAACTGCATTTTGAAGTGCTGTGCCTGCACAGCATGTACTGTGAAAACCAGCATGCAGGCCTGTTAAGGTTTCTTGCACATACGTGACTGACCATATAGAACATGGACATGCTATTGCTGGAGGACTATGGCAGTCTTAACAAAAGAATAAGAGAAATTGGTGCTATTAATATTCTTAAGAAAACAATAGTATTAAGCTTGCATACACACTTCTGCAGGTCTACTCTTCTGCCACACAACTACTACTATCGTACTTGTAACAAATAACAGACAAGCTTTTTGCCCTGATTTGCAATGTACCCACATGGACAAAATAATTTCATTTCAACCTTAGCAACCAGACCTGTTAATAGATGTGTGTAGTGAATCTGGTAATAGGAAAAGCAATTTCATGTAGCAGCATCAGAAGGACCCTGAAAATGCTCTTTATTCTTCCACCTTCCATGCATTAATGCTCTTGGGCTCCAGACCCAACAATAAAGGAAGATACTGTGCTAACTGATGGAGTACCTGTAATCACAGCTCCTGAAACTATTTTGGGAAAACTTTCAACTTCAATTAGGAAAAAAAAAAAGAAAAGAAAAAACAATGAAAAGAAACCAAAAACAAACCACCAAAAAAACCCTAGGGGCTCTGGAGCTCAGAGCTGACCTGCACACAGCTTCAGCGTCTGCATTTCTCTGTCCTCCACAAGTTATTTCAGTCAACAGCTAATAGTTCAGAGACTGCACAGAGGGCAATTCTGGGAGGGTAAGATGAGTGAATAACCCAAGCAACCAGAGAGGTATTAGTTCGCTGTATTATGTTATTCTTTAGCACTTATCAACGTGTCAAGAACATAGCACTTAGCGCCAATTCTCTTTCTTTTCCAACAGAATAACCTGCCTGATGAATTGAACTTCATCTGTTAACATACTTGATGGGATCCCATATGACAGACTAGGCATACAACAAATCTGAGCCATGTGAAATGACAACTGAATGATAAGTTGCACAACTAAATTATCCAGCTTCTGTCAAAGCAAGAGACAGCGTCATGAATATCAAGCAAATTATTTACTGCTGCAGGACTGCCAAAGCATGACTTCCCTCCCAGTTATGCTCAGCTCTGTCACCTTGCTGTAACTATTGTAGGGACATGTATTCTGACCTTTCCATGGCAGACCAGGATCTTGAAAGGGGGATGGATGAGAGTGTGCTGTGGTGGAGGGAGTAAGAAAATGTAGTTATGTATTGTCATGGTCCCTGGAAGAGAGAGTGCATTTACAGGTTCACAAACAGCACCTAGTCAAGAACAAAACAGAAACTTTAGGAGGACGGGGATGGACCTCAAAGGTCTTGGTACACTTGCAGGTGTTATACTTGGAGAGGTGAGAATGGACAATAGGCAGACAAAGAACAAATTACAGGCTTGCAAACAATGGGCTACACACAGCAGGACTGTAGACAAGCATGTATTCTATTATAATGCCCAGAAAAGCACCACATTTCCTGGTGTGATGCTATTGCATAGAAGAAAAAATTACATTCTTGAGTGTATTTGTCACCGGATGCAGGACAGAAGGTGACTATTCTGTTTGCCTGACTACTCCCCAGTTGGAATGCTGTCACCCAAATTTGAATGTTTCTTTTGGAAGGGAGCAAGTTCATCAAGGGGAGTTTGCACTAATCTGCAGGTCAGGTGGGTCTGGGTTGGTTAAGTGTTTCAGGCCTTTTTGGCTGGTGGTTTGTTTCGGTTTTGAGTATTCTTCCTTCTCTTCAAGCAGAGGGGCTGGCATGCTAGCATAAAGCTGATCTCTTCCAAACAGGAGTTGTCTGTAACATGATGTGCTTATAGAGAAGGCAGGAACTTTTAAACCCAGAATGAGGAAAAAAAAACAAAAAAACAAAACAAAACAAAAAACCCACCCAAAAGCCCTCTTATTTTGAAGGCTGGATAACAGGAAAAGAAACAGCAATTGCTGGAGTGGTAAGATACTGGGATACTATATAACCATTGCAGCAGCCTTCAGACAACTGAAGTTCAGGTTCTCCCCAGTGCTACGTTTGTACAATTTAAAGGATCTCCAAGAATCTAAAATGAGAAGGCAAATGACAAACCTCCAAACTCCAATTGCTCTTCTGTGGGAGGGAGAATATGATTCCTAAGGGAGTGGGAAAGAGATCTACAACACAGCACCAAAGTAAGCTTTTAACACATTCCTCTCCTGCTCCCATGCCAGGATCCTTTCTGAACTACCTGCCCAACACCTAGCATTTCAGAGGGCAATGACAGCAAAGCGAAAGAGTCCCCAGCATTCCCTTCCACACTACAGAGCATGCTGTTTGCTAACAAGGATGAAAACAGCTTCATCAGTTCACAGAACAGAGATAGGGGATGACCTCATTGTCATCCACTTGACTGACAAGGCAAGTTCATTTCTCCCATTTAACTGACCCAGTTTCTCAGCATACCATGTTAAATCAAGAAGACCTGACTGCGAACCAAAGGACACGCTCCATTTCAAATCTCATTGTGTTAAACATTGCTTCCTCTTTGCAAATAAATGGGAGCATTAAGTCACGTTCCACTGGAATTCCTGCAAGTCTATGAAGCAGAGTTAGGTACTGCTGTATCTGCAACAGGTACAATTGGAGTTAAGTAGGCTGGTCTTTGTTCCTCAGAACCTTGCTCACCCTTCCTGGAGAGGAGGAAATACCACTGCTGGTAAATATCATTTATACAATAATATAGAAGCTAGTAGTTACTTTAATATTGCCCAGCATGGTTGTTAGTCTTAACTGCTAATCAACAAGTACAACATTAGTAATGCTAGTACTAACTACTAGTGCTTAAATGCTAGTACAAGCAACAGCTTGTACAACCATATTTTTGCTAGTAATCCTCAGTATTCGGAGCAGTAACTATATCAGCTATACTTATCTGAAGTTTCTTAAGCTTACTAAAGGCAATAAGAACCCAGATATTTGCTGCTCTCATGTAAGGTGACAGCACCTTGCAACAACCTACATAAAATAAGTTCTTCTAAGGAGAAAAAGTACTTTGAGTAGAAGCCAAAAAGAATGTTGAAGTGAAATCTGAAAGCTAGACTCTTTTGGATGAAAGGCATGGGGGAGGGCAGGCAGCAGGGCTCACGTGGGCAGGAAAACCTTGAACACCCAGATGTGGGGAATCATCCAGAAATTCCAGTTTTAGCAGGTTGAATCTTCAGGACAAACTTCCCTCTCCCTGCCAGCATACACACACAGATCACAAGAAAGCCAGCCTACTGAGTTTGATTTTGCAGCCAGGTCACTTGACTCTTCTTTGTGAGACAACATGAAGTCTTCCTTATAATTAAACATGAAGATAATCCTAGACTGTAAATTCAAACCTTTTTAGTTTAGATAGGCATGTAATTTAGATGGCATCTTCTTCCACACATCTCAGTTTCCTTAACTGAAGCCTGGTATATCTTCTGTCAGCATATAATAAATGCATAGCAGGCATCTGCATGAAAAGCTTGAGAAGCACCCATGGCTGTCATTCAGTTCTTTATCTTCGGTCAAGCAATCATGCTCTGCATGCCAGAAGATCATGAAGATCTCATGCAGGTGTGGCAAGCACACGTGATGCTGCACCTCTGACAGCCCTGGTTCCCAAATGCCTCAGTCTCAGTCAGACTTCCAACATCCTCCACCCCTGGTCAGCTCTGTACAGTTAACATGAGCTGCCCAGTAAAACGGTAAAACCAAGGAAGCGCACTTCCCAGAGAAAAGTATTTCTCCGCTCACCAAAGTCCCCCCCAGCTCTCTCCTAACAAGCCAACTGCATCAGTCTGTTTCAAGTCAGAAATAACTGGGGGAAGAGGGAGAGACAGGGGCCTTTCCAAGGTTTTAAAATTCAAATCTTTTTACCATATAAAGTTACCTTGGGACAGCGCTATGTTCTGGCAAGACATAAAGCAATGCCGTTTAAGACTGAAAGGCCCCAGGATATTGCCCTTAAACAAAACTCTACTCTCAGGGAGCCCAGATGTTTCTCATGCAAAACACCTGCTCTCACTGTCCAAGAGGGACATAGGAATGGTTTACTCTGAACACAGACAACGTTAGGAAGCAGCAGCGGGGTGTATAGTGTTCTGTTGAAATAATTAACACTCACTTTATAGACTTTGATGATGTATAATACTCTATTAGCATTGTCAGAATATCTGTGTACAAGCAGCAGTAAGTTCTTTAAAGAAGGAACTCAGTGCACAGTAGAAGCCAGTGACAGCAGGCTCAGCACAATACTGCTGCTTAGGTGAGCCATTTGTCCTCAACAGATGGATGTTAGGATACATTCAGGAACACAGACTGCAGAAACAAAGGTCCTTTGCACCTGCAGGATAAACACAGAGGGAAGCTACAGGCTACTGGATCAAAGTCCTTCATACACAGACTTTTATCATGACAGCTGCTGCATCTAATTAAACATAATGAACTTGTGAGACTAAGGCTTTACACACGAAGTTTAAAGAACCCACAACTAGTCCTCAAATAAGCTTTATCTCAAGAAGTCACCAGAGCACAGAACAAATTAGATAATCTTTTGGGGTGTTCCATCAGAAACATCAGCATGGGGCTAAGTGCAGATAATGCAGAAGTTTAATATCTCAACTTTTATTATAATTTCAGAGTCTTTTCAACAATTTAACATTTCCAATGTTTATGTAAGTCAGCTAAACTAGTATGATCCTTCTGCAATCCTCACAACAGAAAAGAAAAAGTAGTATCTCATAGACTTTATCCAGAACGCAAACACCATTTCATACCTCTGTTTGGCTTTCTCATTTGGAAACAGACACACACCAATTCATGTAAAAGCTGAACTCCACACTACCAAGTCACAACAAACAGGGACAGGGCCTGAAGGTATGAATAACCTAAATAAAAGCTGTAACAGCCTCAGAGCTTCCCTTGAATCCAAGCACCAATGCTGCTGCCTTTTATTCCAATGCTTATGGCAGAGGGACAGGTTCTGGAGACCAATGTGCATGGAAAACCCAGAGGCATTCCAAAGAGTCAAAAGTCTGACAAATGCTCTCACCTGGAAACCAGGCAACAACACAGCATATCAGTACACAGCTCTTTACACCTTCAGTAGACCCTGCATGAACAGCACTCCTGCAAGGTACAATGATTGTTGTTCTGAGGTGGCAGTTGTGATTTGTGTTGTGCCTTAGTTGTTGGGCTGTTCTTGTCTCAGCCCGTGGGGGTTGCATTCTTTCGATTTTCCTCCAGGAGCAGGGGGGAAGAAAAGAGGGGGGGAAGTTGTAATTTACAGTCTGGGCTTAAACCACGACACTGGCCAAGACTCTCAGAACAACAGTGAGATCATGAGGAACTGCATGGTCCCGTGAGTAACCAATTAGAGATCTGGCATAAAGCCAGTTGTTTTGATAAGGGTATAAAAGCGGGACCCTCTTGTAGCCATGAGAGAAGCCTCACCTATGGATGGATGCACTGCACAGGAATCTTCCCAATTACCTGAGACTCCTGGCATCAGCTGCAACAGAGCTTCCCAGCTGGAAGTGTGGGCCTGGATTATGATTCAGTGGTAATTAGTGATGTATTTCTTCTTAATCTCTGTTCTCTCTATACAGTAATGATTTAATGCATTGCTAACTTTCTTCGGTACTTATATGCCTATATCTCTGATTTGCTTTATTGTACTTATTCACTATATAAGAGAGAGATTTACCTAATTCACATTAGTGTGCCCATGGCAGTGGGGTTGAAACTAGATGATTTTAAGGTCCTTTCCAACCCTAACTATTCTATGATTCTGTGTTAAGGAACTCTTTCTCACAAGAAGAGTCTGATTATGCTGCATGCTGGGTATGCTGGGAGTGTAAGAAATACAAAAGGTCTCCTGGGAGACTTGGGTTGGGATCAACAGTGAAGCAGGAAGGAGAAATTCTACCCCTCCTCGCAGTTCACTTGTTCCTCTTAAAAACAACAAACAGTAAAATTAAGGCAAATATTGTAAACCTAAGGCATGGGATCCTCTAAAGAGTTTACCCCCTCCATATGATTTCCTCCAAATAGTTTATAACCCACTCCCTGAAAATCCTGATGAGCAGCATCTCAGCCATGGGGCAGCATCTGCAGCCATGGTGGCTGCAGTGCCACTGCGCCCAGAGAAGCCTGCCCATGCTCAGATCACTGCTGTGTGCGTACAGTCATGAGATGATGACGAGGGCAGTTGATGCAGACTCTCTGGAAAGAGGCTAGCTCTGCA
>JAVHNF010065888.1:8566-19697 GCA_034783455.1 Micropsitta finschii
GCTCTGAACAGATCATATGTTTTGAAAACTTCCTTAAGAAATAGCTAATGCTTCTGAGGCTGAAGTGGTGCCCCAGTCTTACACCCTGCACATTCAAAATGGCAGAGTTACAGCTATTACTTCCCAGCCATTCCTGAATAAAAATACACACTTTCTAGGCAAAACCACCTCACTGTTTTGATTCATTCTCTGAAAATGAGAATTCTTTCTGTGGTGGAAATCATAGCAAGTAAGATTTATACATCATATTTTGTTATAAACGTGAGTAGTTGTTTTGCAAGAGTAATTTAAACCAGGTCTTGTCTCTAAACTGAAGTCATAGTTTTAGTAAGGATGTAAACAGCTACCTTTACTGATGGAAAACAAAGATGGAACAGAAAAAAGAAATGCAAGAATAATGCAATACTGCCATTGACAGAAATTAAAACTCATTTTTAAAATCACAGTAAAGATACAAAAGCCATAAGTGCAGGGACAGCTGAGTAAAACTTCCTTAATATTAAAAAAATCAAATCTTTAAATCTCAAAGATGGCATTTCCAAGAAAAAAAAAAAAAAAACAACAAACAACAGTAACTCTAGTAAAACTAAAATTCTAGCATAAATATAGTCTAACTGGTTTGAATGAGACAAAAGCTCCAAAACTCAAAGAAATAGTGCTCTGACACACAAAGCCTATTGAAATCTATCTTTCAAATTCTGTAACACAAAGGTGGACATAAATTAAGTACCAAGTCCTTAAATGAGCAATTAAAAAGCCACACAAATAATTTGTAATCTCCTACTAGTACATTTCTCAAGCCAAAAAATCCATATTCATCTTCATGACAGAGAATCCATATTGAATCCAATTCACAACAAATCCAATTCACGTCATGGATCCAGTTCACAGCAATGAATCCATATTCATCAACGTGACAGGCTGTGTGTGATCACCATGCAATGCAACATAGTTTAAATTCATGTTATCTCCAACTGCAATGTTTTTTGCTGCATTAAAAGAACAGTGCTCTGCCAGTGGAATAAAGCCACACTGAAAAGCAGCACTCTACTACTTAACAACTGTTTTCAGTTTTGTTTACAATATAATTGCATACAAAAATACCAGAACTAATTTCAGAGAGTTCACAGACCTTGCTGGGCCAATTCAAACCACTAGTCCATGCGGTCTGACATACTGTCTCTTCCATTTACCAACACCTAACACCTCAGAGGAAAGTGAAAACTGAACATCAAGGAAGCTGTGAGTAGTTACCATGAGGTCTGGCCCAAAGCAAAAGCTTTTCTCAGCATCTAATCCAGGCACTTAGCAGACCACATTTACCTCATTCAGATGAACAAGGCAATTCAGTAAGTACCCACTATGTAGAAAATTGAGTATGGCCAAAATTTGGTCGCTTGTGAGGTAAAAGTGCACAACACAAAATATTCAGTGTAACTTTAAAGCAGATAGTTACATCATCTGCAGCCCTGCATGATTTGTGGAAAAACAGATGACTGGATTTTTCTCAAACTTCTCAAGAAAACACTGAAAGCTAGAGACTGTAACCAAAACAAAAGGCAAAGGAAAGTTGCCCAACAACTAACAGCAGGCAACATTTTCCCCTTGCCGAATTAAAAAGGGATCAGAAATTGTCAGGATGGGTTTTGGATGGTCATAGCTTGGCAGCAACAAGAGGGGCAGGAAGTGGACAAAAGACAGAGCACCTCCCAGCAGCCCAACAATCACACAGAGCAGACTTCAGTCAGCTCCAGGAGAGACTGTGAGCAACTGGGAGTGAAATGACCCACTCCCTCCCCGTGTGAGTGAGAGCCTTTGTAAAATCTCAGTCTAACATTTCAGCTGTGGGCTGAGATCAAGTGTTCAGACTCAGTCAAAAACCTTGTGAAGAATCAGAGTTCTGGCCACAGTCAGTGAGCAACAGCTAAGCCCTGCTTGCATAATGAAAGCAAAATTCCAATGTGTAACTCATTCTTACAAATATATTCCATTCCTGAAACAGCCCTTACAGTTAGAGACTGTGTAATAATACGGATACCCTGCTTGTAATGTTGATGGCAGTGTCAGACTGGCTCCTTCGTTGCTTCCTTCTTTCCAAATTCTGCCCATGATCTGTGGTTAGGAGACATCTGTCAGCCATATCATTCTGGGACTTAGAGATTTCTGAAGTGAAAATGAAGAGAGGAGTCACTATAACAAACGTTGCAACCAACCCTGGAGGTTTATAGGCTAATTCTGTAGCTTTCAAACTTTCATCCTGCAGTTTTAGTATTGATCTCCTAAGAGTAAAAAACAGATGGGAAGGCAAGTGCTTGTCCCATTTTGTATAAAGATATTTTTTCCACCTAAATCTTTCCTGCTGTTTCAATTGGAAATTATACTCCTTGATTCCCATCATTACCACAAGGAATTGTTGTATGCTATCAAATAGTTTCCATGCAGAAGTAGCTACTACAGTCCCTTTTTATAGTTTCATTTGTAAAGCACTTCGGTTTGGTTCAGAGTAAAAGCAAGATCACTATAACATAAAGCAACATGAGAATGGAAATTAGAAAGCAGAGTATATTGGAAAGTATTTAAAAATGTATCCAAAATACAGATGAAAGGAGAGCCATTACACACTCAGGTACCAAACCACATATAATTTTAAGAACATGAGTAGCCCTCATTGACTTCAATAACATTACTCACACGGATAAGCTTATGTCCATACTTAAGTAGCTTATTGAATTAGCACTTCAGTAACATCTAGTTTATTGTCAAATAAATCTATAGGACAATTAGACATTTAGTGCAGTACTTTTTGCTTCTTACTCCTCAGGGTGCAGTCAACTTCATATAAAGAGGAGGGCAGCACTCAGCTGCATCTGAAGTTGAAAACTAGCCAGCTTAGCAGCAGACACTTTGTATTGCAAACCCCAGATAGTCTCTCATGAAGAATTAATAACTTATAAGAGGTACATTAAATAGCTATCATATGTTTAATTCATACAGAAGAAAAAAATATTTCTATGATTTCTCTCACAACATGAGCCTCTGTGGAGGAGCCTCAGGCAACAGACAACAGGTCATTACAGTATTAAAAAAACAATGGCACTCTTAAGTGTGATTCTTAAAGCCACTTTGGATTAGTTTTGTTCTTAGCAGCAACCAGTCCTCAGCTGTTTACTGTACTCTATGCACACTATTAAGGCATCACATGATATTTACAGGCAGGCTCAATTAAGTCATCTCTGACTGTAAACGAAACCAAGTTTTTGAAATACACACTGAAATCAGAGATCATAAAAAGAACTGGAGTGAGAGATCTAATGGAGTAGATACAATCTGAGTAGCTTGACCAGCAGGAGAAGCAGAAACACAAGCTTGCCTCATACTCTGCTAGAATGAACAGGTTAAAGAACAGGTTACTGTGAAGGAAAAAAAAAAAAAAGTAAAGATTGTTCAGCTTTCATATCTATTCCTGCTTTGGCTTCTCTACCCAAATATCAGTAACACGGGCACCATCTCTAGTACCAAGGGTGATTTTGCACTGCAAATAAAACTACAACCAGCACCTCATTTTATATTCTCCAAATGGCAGCCATTGGATTATAACCTCCTGTTGCTGCCAAACCATGCTGGAACAGGAGGTAACAGCATAAAGAGCAAACTGTACAAGGCAGCATTGTGCTGCACGTGATACTCCTTTGTTCCCGCTGCTCTCAGACATGCACATACATAGGCTCCAGAATCAGAGGCATAATGAAGTTCTCCAGGTATATTTACTGCAATACACAAGAGCTGGATGTATTAAATACCTCTTCAAACCAGGACATTTTTTATCTAGATAAGGTAGAGTACTAACTTCATACACTCGTGACCAAAAGCATTTCTCAGCACATTACCAGGTTGCATTAGGAGGCCACGCTGTCTGAAAGAGCTGTTTTCTTAAGCCAGGAAGCCCAAGCCTTTCTCTCTGTAAGACTTTATATACTTTTTAATTATTGACTTCAGTGATTGCAACAGCCAGTTATTTCCTTACAAATTAAAAGGTTCTACCTTAAGAGAATGATAGCACTTGGGTGGGGTTCCACATACAGCTGAACTGAGCTAACAACTTGCCATTTTTACCTCTGCAACCACTGCTCTTACCTACTTAGCCCCTGGCCATGCAGCCCAGCCTGTTCTGTTGTGCAGGCTCCAACATACATAACCTACCCTGAGCCTATTCAACTCTGCTGGTTTATTACCAGCAGAAAAGCACCTATGTGTTTTGTCTGGGCTAATGTTCTGTCCTTTTAATAAACTAAGTCAGTTTCCAGAAGGGTCCAGAAACACTGATGAGAATTCCAGTTAAGTGATGGCAGCATAAAACCAGAAACAGTGAAGCTAGACGGGGGTGGGGTGGTGGTGGAAGTAGGACCTTTCTTTTGGTAGCAGTGAACTATTAAATTAGCTTGCTGCAGTCCTGACAGTCTTCACCAGTAAGTGTGGGGTATGACTTGGCTTTAGACTAACAGAAATCAGAATTAATTACTTTTTATCCAATTCTGTGCTACCTCAGCTATCTGCTTCCAGCAGTGAAACATCCTATGCCACCCTACACTACACTTCTGTTCAGGAGAGGCAGCCCTTGAGTCTCTGCATAGCTTTAATATGTGTTCACATGGACAACACTTTGTTTAGTTAAAGACTAAGCCTTTAGGATGGGTGGAAAAAGTTAGAGGAAAGACCAACCAAAAGCTAGGACAAGAGTTAGGGGTAAAGGCTAAAAGGCGCTAAAGCCAAATTTATTCAGGTCTAATCCCACATTTGGGGTTGTGTGAAACAAAGTTAGTAAGAAAACACTAAGGTTTGTTCAAATATATGCAAATCTGCAAGTCCCTATAATCTTCATAAGGCTCAGAAGTTGTTTTCCTTTGGTCACTGATGCCTTTAATTTGCTTTTCACAGAGGCTGGCTGTAGCTAGCCTTAGAGGTGCATACCCAGTCTGTACTCTCAAGAACACCAGGTACCATAAGTGAATAGAAGGAATGAGAAGTATCAGAATGAGAAGTATCAGAATGAAAGAAGAGTTCTTAGGACTGGCTGGCTCTTAGAACTATGAACTGGACAAAAGCACACAACTAGACAGACTGAGAAAGAGGAAGGAAGCCCTCTTGAAAACTGACAGTGAATGAAAATATTAAACTCTACTTCCATTACATGATAGATTCTTTGACAGGGTTAGCTGAGGTTCAAGTCAAAGAGACAACATGAATATCACTACAGTAAAAAGTGGTTACTACACTGTACTAATGTGAGTTAAAAATGCTGCATCTGAACACCCAGTAAACTGAAACATGACATTGTACAGTCTTTTCACATCTGCATAAGAAAGGCATTCTGGGTTAGTACCATCAGCTTGTTAAACAATTAGCAAAACACTAAAGGAGAACTATACTTACTGTATTATTTTACAGGTTGGCTCAGTCTTGGCATTAGTCACTTCAGCCATTTCTCAATACCCTTTTTTAATAACTATTTTTTTTACCAACAGTTTGGACCAAAAAACATTTCACTATGTTACCCTAGAACAATAAAGCAATGGAAGTTACTTACTTTTTATATGTGTTGTGAGAGACAGAAACAAGTTTTCCACAGATTTGTTAAAACTTTTAGACTGACCGAGTTCCTGCAAATCACAGAATCACAGAATCACAGAATCACAGAATCACAGAGATGAATGCCAAAAGTGAGAAATCACAAAATATTTGTCTTTTTAAAGTTTCCATGATCACTTATCTACAGACCATATAACAATCAGATGGTAAAGCTGCAGCCCTTTGCTCACTTCTGTAGACAAATATATCTGAGGACATACGTTAACATGGTTGAAGACTGTCATTCTAATGTGAAGATGGAAAATAATCTTTTCAGTTCCATACTTTTTGATGTAGAAGTGGAACTCCTCTGTAGGCAGATCACACAGCAATTTCTTAAATACAACTATTTACATCACCAATTTGTTGTAATGTATTTAATACTAAGTAGGAAAGTCCTATCTATTACAGATGTTCCTGTGCCTCTGAATAGGAACTTTCATCCAGGTAAGCACATATTAGAATGTTTACAGAATTACAATGGGCTTCAAACCAGGGCCTGAGGACCCAGTCCAAAATTAACTGAAATAGTAATTTAGTGTAATTTCAATGAGTTCTGAGCCATGTCCTACTAGTTTGTCCACTAGAAACTGTAATGCAAAGGCAACCATCAAATTTACTGTGTTTCACCAGTAATGAAAGTAACACATGGAATGATAACTTTATAAATGACTACTGAATATCATAGGATCACGAGATTCTTCAGGACAGAGGTAAGCTCAGGAGCTACAGCCTTCCTGTAACAAGGCACCAAAAACCAGGTGCAATATCCCAATGCCAAGTAGTGTGGTTAACCACTTCTCTCAAAACTGAAAAATAACTGAAAACTTCCCTCATGACAGCCTCTGACCTCTCTCTCTCCTACTACCAATGCAGCATGTAAAAAAATCTTACAAAGGAACATCAGGCAGCATTTATATTGCAATATGATGCTGCAGTAGTTGCTATTTCCTGCATTTCTGTGGCTGGCCTGTTCATATGAATGACACCCTGACAGGTGGATATATATGTATATTTTGCAGATACATACATTTACCGTCACGTTACTTCCTGCTGTGGATTCTGTGAAAGGAGGTGGAGTTGGAGGTATGACAGAAATTTTACTAGAAATTTAAGAGATAAACAGTGCAACGATTAATATGTTATACTAATAGATGGATAAATTAATTGTATTCATTCACAGTATCTTTGCTATCTGCCTTTCCTGAAATCTAAAGATCTGAGTTGAGATCCTGTGTCTTTAATAGTTGCATCACAGGTTGACTGCCTGTTTGTAAGAATTATGACTACCTTTCTGACTTTTCAATCTGGGGCTGCTGTAGGCAGATTTATTGATTTAAAACAATCAGGAAGACCTAATTTAGGACAGGCTTTCTAGACTTCTACATGGTTGACATTATCACAGTCCATGACCTGAGTGTTAAAACACAATTCCTGTGTAACATATTCCATCCTTGTTTCAGAGGTGTTTTCAGAAAACAGTCATCTTTATTTACCATACTAAAAGGATGCTTTCTTGCCTGGGCCCAAAGCTATTAAAGCCCCTTTACAGCATTCCAGCCATTTCAATTGCTGTAAATAGAATCATAGAATAGTTAGGGTCAGAAAGGACCTTAAGATCATCTAGTTCCCCAGCCTGTGAAAAAAAACTGTCATCTTACTGATTCTGCTACCACAACACAATCACAGGCCCTAAAGGCAGCTAGTGAACTTCGGGTTTTTATTGTCTTTTACCACATCTAGATAAAAGCAAGTCCTATGCAGCCCTAGTTAGGATCATATCTAGCTACCTATAAGTTTCTGTCTCATGCAGCTATGCCTGACCAGTTAATTACCATAAAACTGAGGCCATCTTTTTGTATCTTATTTAACTTTTTCTAAGAGGGTTTCTTTTATGCAATATTGTTTAAGTAGACTTATTTCATTATATAACACTAGTAATAACTTACATATGGTTATGCTTAGGCCTCTAGTCAAAGTATTTATTCAGTGTAAACTGGATTTGTTACTTGTTTTAAGCTTGGTAAGTGGACACATCTTACTGAACAGAGAGCTTCTTTTCTACTATTTATTCTAAAGTTATCAGATTATCAAGATCTCCCACTGAGTAAAAAATTATGCTGTTGCTATTATACCTCATAAATAATTTTAATCTCTGCTCATAGTGTGTAAATTTGAAAGATAATGGTGTAAGCAGTTATGTAAAAATTTAAGCAGATATGACAAAAACAACATATGTCCCTTCAAGTAAATAAGATACATATTACTCTAAACATACTTATTCCCTTCCTATGTATTGCCGACAGATAAAAGTGGCATTTTTCTGATTTTTATTTGTATGCCAAAAGTATTGAAATCTGTTTTCATGATAAAAACAAACTGTTGGTTAGTTTGTAACATACAATATATCACTTATACAAATTCTCAGTGTTCTAGGACCATTTGTCCTTTTATGAGTCTTACCTCAGTTTCTGATAAGATTTCAAGAGCTTCGCACCAACTGTTTCATGTCTGTCTGCAAAGGAGATAAACAAACAAACAAACCAAAACCCCACACAGAAGTCATGTAGCAACAGCAGCAGTTACTAACATCTGTATGATACTTTTTAAAATCAGTGCTTTTCAGGAGCTGGCCTGTATCTACAGGAGTTCATGCACATGCAAGTCAGGAGTAAAAAAATTACTGCTCACCTGACATACCAGCACACATGCCAAGCAACATGCAAGTTTCTCCTATATCACAAACTGCATCACAATTTCACCCTCACCTTTCACAGGCAACATGTTCAGACCAGCTCTTCACAAATACTGAGGACAACCTCAGCTGATGTACAGGCACTAACAGGCCCATTCCTACAGGTTAGAAGTGCTCGCAGCCTCCTGAGGTCCAGGAGGCAGGTAGTGCCTACTGCACCAAAAGACACTTCAACCATAACGCTCAAACACTATGGAAAGCTTCAAAACATGTACAAAAGTAGGCACATGGTCATCTCCTGGATCTCTACAAAAACATTCTTTTCACTTTCCCCAATAGAGACCTTGAACAACCATGAAAACACGACTATCTCACAACAATTTTCCAAAGCCAACCCCTGTGGGGAAATAGCAACCATGTCGCATTCCTCAGGTGAACACAAAAGAGCAAGCACAAACAGAGGCAGAAACAATGAAGACTCATAAAAATGTATCTCCGAGTGACTGCAAAACAGGAAGAAGAGCAAAATGTGTGCAACAAATGGCCAACTGAAAATATCTGGGGTGGCTTTAATCGCAATTTGTTCTTAATACAATAGAAAACAGCAAGTGATCCATGCTTTGGTGAAGATGTCATTAATTATAACATATTGCTTACTTCAACTTACATCAACTTACTGATGTTCCAAACTTCAATCAGAACTCCAGACTTAATGCTCTGTTATTAATAAGTAATATTTGGTATCATGATCTATTGCAGAATTAAGTTATATTTCTTAGATTTTTAATTCATTATTCAGGAAAAAGAATCACTTTGATGAAAGTATTTTTATTCTTTAGATAGAAGCTACACAAAATTAGTAAAAAGTATACTGATATAATTTTTTACATGAGAAAAACTTTACCGTAACATGTACTTTTTCAGTTAAACTTCTTTTCCAGTGACTATTCCACTTGTGTTATATTTTCAAACCAAAAGAGGGCACTGTTTCTCCAGGCTTGAAGAACACGTAACTACAACGGCTGCTGTGTTTCAAAGTTTGACAGTTTGAATCCCTTTAATTATATTAGTTGGTCTAATCAAAGGAACTAAACAAAACATATTTCTCCCTGGAAGCTTATCTTAGATTTTTGTGACTTCAACAGTATTACTATTCGACTAACTAAGCAAAATGCTTCAAGCACCCACAGAGCTCTATGGGCAAAGAAGAAAGCAGTCCTCTTGGATTGAGAACAGCATTATCTATGTAAGTGTGCAGGCTAGAGGAGAGCCTCTCAAAGAAATCCCAATTTTGTTTCCTCCTTTAGAGTCATGAGTATGGCTGGCAGCCTTTATTCGGAATGATGAGCCAGCAGTGTGCGCTCACAGCCCAGAAAGCCAACCGTATCCTGGGCTGCATCAAAAGAGCATGACCAGCAGGTCGAAGGAGGTGATCCTGCCCCTCTATTCTGCTCTCATGAGACCTCACTTGGAGTATTGTGTACAGTTCTAGTGTCTTCAATATAAAAAGGACATGGAACTGTTGGAACAAGTCCAGACGAGGGCCACAAGGATGATCAGGGAACTGGAGCACCTCCTGTATGAAGACAGGCTGAGAAAGTTGGGGCTGTTCAGCCTGGAGAAGAGAAGGCTGCGTGGGGACCTCATAGCAGCCTTCCAGTACCTGAAGAGGACCTATAAGGATGACAAGAGGGACTCTTCATCGGGGACTGCAGTGACAGGACAAGGGGTAACGGGTTCAAACTTAAAGAGAAGAAGTTCATGTTAGATATAGGGAAGAAATACTTTACTGTGAGAGTGGTGAGAAACTGAAACAGGCAGCCCAAGGAATCTGTGGATGCCTCATCTCTGGCAGTGTTCAAGGACAGGTTGGACAGGACGTTGAGCAACCTGGTCTAGTAGAAGGTGTCCCTGCCCATGGCAGGGGGGTTGGAACAAGATGATCTTAAGGTCCTTTCCAACCCAAATCATTCTATGATTGTATGATTCTAAGTTTGCTAATTTATTATTCCCCTGAGTCCGCTGAAATTGCAACTCTGATTTACTCCAAGGGGAAATCAGAATCTGACCTCAAGTTATTTCTGCTTTCTGGAGTGCTACATTGTCCATGCCTCATATTTTAAAGACTGATTTTTGTCTTGAAAACATGTGGCTTATTTTGTCCTTAATTATATCTGAGAATGAAATACACCTCTTGGGCTTTGGACCACCTATCTTTGTATTAGTTGCTCAGTGTCTATTTTATTAATAAATGTATTTTTACTATTTTGGTGCTCTTATTAATGTTGGACACACTGAATTATATATACATTTGGAAGAACTTTAAAGCAATATAAACAGCATAATGTTCAAATATGAGCAGTGATACTCACTAGTCTTAGAATATCTGGATGATTCTAGGTAGTTTTAGCCTATAAGCTCATATTAAAACAAAGTGTAGCCTCTGAATACTTAAAAGACACTAAAGAGGACTTCCCTTGGTGTCCTACCCAATAGATCAGATTTCTTTCTCCAGACGAGTTGTTCTGTGTAGCTCCATCAACTTCATACATTTATTTTATTGTAAAAATAATACTTTTATATGCTTGTTTCAAAGAAAGATTGCTGAACAAACCATTTATGCAGCAAACCTGGCTTAACAGGGCAAGTTTTTTCAAGGAGATTCACCTGTGGGGAAAGGGTATATATCATTATTGTTGTTACCCTCTGCTTGTGGAGTAAACTGAATTTCTTTCCTGAAGAGGTTGTGGAGGAGATACCTATACTGAGTCCTCATGCTCTGGGTCTGAGCACGTCCCATCTGCAGAAGTC
>JAVHNF010065888.1:22160-35164 GCA_034783455.1 Micropsitta finschii
GCTCTTGCAGGGGGGTTGGACTAGATGATCTTTTGAGGTCCCTTCCAACCCTTGGGATTCTGTGATTCTGTGATTATCCAAGAATAAAATCTTCTATCAAGTAAAAATATTCATAACAAATAAACCACCTGAAAGTTAACTAAAAACCATATCAGACCAAAATATCAAAGCCTCTCCCTTTCATTGACTTTGTTTTCATTACATATACCTTGGTTACTAACCAAGATCTAAATTTTTAAGTGTTAGCAAAGAGTTAGGAAATCGTCAATAGGTGAAAGATACTTTCTGACCAGTTCCAACTTTATTTATAACCCTTTACTTACTTTTCATAATAATTTAAAATGTCCAGTAATACTTACATCAATATTTGCTGTAAGCAAAGTTTAAGTTTCTACACTTAAGAGACTAAAAATCTCTACCTTTGCAACACAAATACCCTGTTTTACACAAGGATGCAGTGTGAGAAAGTAGACAAGCTGCAAGGAAATCCTTGCTGTAGCCCTAAAGTAAAGCAAATAAAATGCTGGAGGATTTATCTCTTAGCCTTCACAACTGAGATATTTGCATAGTGTAACATAACTAAATAGCATCCTTTTCCTAACCAATGACACCTATTGACACTAGTAGCAATCTCCAAGACAGCATAGTGCAGTGATGGATTCAGCAAAATGAGCAGGTATCCAGTGATTCTTAATTCCAGTCTTGGCACAACCTAAGTTAAATAAAGCAGCTGAAGATCTTCTGTGTTATTAGGACTATATAGGCATGCATAGGAACATGATGAGAATGCCATAAAGCCATAACCTACTTACAGAATTTCACTGCTAGCCTTCATAGAAAGTTCAGTTGCTGCCTTTAGTTTTTCTCTGAAGGCTATAAGTAAAATTCTCTAAGTAGATTATTCACTGAACAGTTTTTGCTCATCTTTACTGAAGAATAGTATATATTATGGTAAATGTAAGGGTCTCTGGATAACCCTTAGTATTCCCAAGGAATAAGAATGCATTAGCTAACAAGTCATAAAAGGGAATACATTTGGAATGACAGCAAAGGAGTGCCTTTTAGAAAAAAAAAAAACCAAACAAAACCAACCAACCAACCAAACAAAAAAACAACTCAAAAACCAACCAAAAAAACAAAACACAGAAATCCAGGAATAAGGGAACAGCAGATACCTTATTCTTTTCTCCTCTGTTTCTCTCACCATCTGGTCACGGTACAGGACTTCTAGAACAGCTTCCTGTTCCCGTTGCTTAAGGAAGTTTAGATTGAATTCACAGGCCATTTTCCCCAAACTCCTCTTCCTTTGTAGACTCCTGTCCTATGGTTTTACAGCACCTGGAACGATGGATACTACTTTATAGAGCAGTCTGAGTGGTCTGAGTGTTTGTAAGTGCCTGCACTCTTACATTTTTGGTGATACGGTTCACTGTATCATATCCTTGAAGAGAAAAACAACCATGCCTGTCTTCACACAAGTCATCATTTAAGTGTTTCTGCTACCTAGGGAATATGAACAATTAGAAAGGTCACAGCAGCCTGTCTGTTTCACACAAAATAACTTCTTGTTCTTTCTTTTTTCCTTTTGTGGCTGAGAGTGGTTCCAAAAGAGATGAGAGCTTGCAGCAAGGCTCAGGATTGGGCTTTAACTGTCACCAGAAGGAGGGACAATTCACCAAGAGATGGTGCAAAGGAATGGAAGGATTTTTTTTATTTGGTCTTGCAGATTTGGATTTCCAGACCTACAGGAGGAAAAAAAAACCCAAACAACAACAACCATGCTATCATCTCTTTTCACCTCTTCAGGACATTTTAGGTAGTATTGTAAAAACTACACTTTGCTATACTCAGACCTTCTATGCACTAACTCGGATACAGGAGAGGCTTCGAGACAGTCCTGTTCTTCAGACAGTCTTACCATATTTGTTCTTTTACACTCAGACATTAGCCTTCACATTATTTATTCAGTAAACATAAAACAACCAGTAAAGAAGCTTAAATTAGTTTTGAACACAGGTTTACAGGTCCCGTAACTGGAAAAGCCATACTGGTTGAGACAAAAACGCCCCTTTCTAATCTCATCTTACTGAAAAGATAAAACATCAAGTTTAAGAGGAAAGAGCGAAAGAAACCCTCTAAGGGTCTCTCCTACCAGTTACCTCAGTCTGTTAAGCCTAAATAAACAGTTTAATACCCAATAATGTTTATCTTTGTTAATACACACAAATACTAAAGACTTAAGATATATATTATTTCCAGCTCAGTGCACTTACAATTCTGGCTCCAAACTGATGATGTTGATGCACAGATAAATGAGAAGTATAAAATTAAAACAGAATCACAACTGTATTTTGGATGTATTCTGTGACCTTCACTTTCATAAAACTTCCAATAAAATAGGAATTAATTTTAATGTATTTTACAGCAAAGTAGAGCAAGAAAATGATTACTTAATCTAATTCAACTTACACACCATATTCAATTTTAATACTACTGTCTGGTGTCCATTACAAGACATAGAAGAGCATTCCACACATGGTACACCAAATATTAAAGATTTATACATAAAAACTGTGAGTTTCAAACTTAATCTGAATGGAATACACACAGTCAAGCTCTAGGCAGAAGGTCTAGGGACTAGGACAGCAGGAGAAAACTTTCTCAAAGCAGTTACTGATGCTTCACTGATAGACCTCAGCTGAGAATCTGACAAACTATCTGCTTTTCTGGATCATTATGGTAAAATACTGTGAGTTTTAAGTTAAAAAAAACACAAACAAACAAACGAAAACCCCCACCCCACACCAAAACTTCAGATATACAGTGACAACGTGTTTTTGTCAGTGCTGGGAATTACTTTACATACAGCTTGCCTCAATCAAGCTACTTAATTTCCCAGGGGAAGAAAAAAAAGAAGCAGATGACAATTTGTATTTCTAAAGAACAGTGCATTTCACAGAAGCAGTGTCAACAAAGAGAAAAAGAAAAAAAGACTGGCTTCCTGTGGAAACAAGAGACAAAGATAGGCAGAATCATATTTTATTTCCTTATGAACTGCAGTTTAACAGGAAATTACTCAGTTGAAAGATAAAAAGCCTGAGCAACTTTTTAACACAGTATACATAATTTTCAAAGGCCCCTGCGTCCTTTACCTGCTTTCATCTTTTACCTCAAAACCACCTACCAGGACTGATGAGCATATTTTGAGACTTCAATTCATTTTAAGTCAATACAATCTAAAAGAGCAGTCAGCACAAACTTAGCAACCTCTGCATGAAGGATACCAAAACACTCATTACAGGGCAAGATACATTTTCTATGAACTCCTATGATTTCCAAAGGCTAGCATATCTACACCATCATCAGAACACCCTGAGGAAGCATCAGTACAAGCTAGCAAATTCATGACAGTCATTATTAGTTGGATCCCATAAAAACACTCTAATGATTTTAAAGAAAATATATGAATGTCTTGCAAAGCTACTAAGAACGTGCCACAGTAATACAGTTATTAAGAGCAACTTCTGCAGTTAAGTAAGCACAGAATAGTTCTTATCTTCTTCAAATGCTTTATAAAAGGACTATCTCCCTTCTTCATAGAAGAATACAAAGTTTTCCACATTTCACGGCTATTTTAGGAAATGGGTTTCAGATAACATCTTACGGTATGAAAAATATTAAGTGCATACAGAATCTTATTTAGAGATGCATCTTTTTTTTATTATTATTTTTTCAGCTATTCAAGCTTACTCAATTTTAAATGGTATGAGGAAAGGAACAGCCTGGAGCCTCCTCCTTGTTTCCACTCTGCCCTGCACTCCCCCCTTGAGATACAGATTCTGTCCTAACCAGGGCAGGATTCTTCAGAAGGGTATTCTATTGCAGCTCATCAGTGGTAATGCAACCAGTACCACTGGTACTAAAACCAGTTGGTCAATTGCTACAAGTGGTGTTTTCAGTAATGATCCTCCTTGACAGGAAAAAATAATCTTAAAAACCCTCACAGGTACCCTCCCTTCACATCTACCCACTGAACCTAGCTATCTAGCTGTTTTACATAGTCAGCTAACCTCAAAGCCAAGCATCTTCTACATGAAAACAAAAGCAGCAGCAACCTCTGTAGTAAATACAGCGACACCTCAAAGCCAAGCATCTTCTACATGAAAACAAAAGCAGCAGCAACCTCTGTAGTAAATACAGCGACACTTCTCCCACAAAGTTCATAAAATAATGTTTGAACTACATATTTTGTAAGTTATGTATTTAGAGTAAAACAGCATCAGGCACCTTGCAGATGGATCAGTAACTTTTTAAAAATATCATGCAATGTCTCAAAGCCATTGTAAAGGAGATGGGACAACCAATGTGGTGACACCTTAAGAGAAGGAGAGATGCACACACAGCGCAGCCTCAGAAGGCCATGGTTTTTTCTATTAGGCTAAAATAGTATACAGCTATATAACTGAACATCAATCAAAAGGCCTGCCTTAGACAAGATTAAGTTTGCAAAGGGTAGTTTAAGATTTTGAACTTAGAAATGCCCGACTTAACAAGCTTTTTCTCAAAGTGATTTTGCATGTAATGTATTACTGATCTCAGTTCAGATCCTTAAGCATTAGCAAAATAATTACAGTTAAATAAGTATAAATAAGATGATCTTCTAAATTCATGGCCTTCATTGACTTGAGATAACTGGACTACCTCATCCATTAACTCAGCAGATGGATGTTAATACATCAGTAGCTAGGACACAGATTAGGAATACAGATAAAAATGATCACAAAAACTGCTGTAATCTGTGTCTATTTTCTGTTCTGTAGAGGCCAATCACATAAATTTACTCTTAATTAAGAAAATTACAAGTGTTACTTTGCACTACCTGGCTGCAGCAGTTTAATTTTCACATCCTCACATGCACACATGCAAATTACTTAAAAGTTCTTTGATAATGCTTTACCAAAGTTATGTCTTGTGATTTTAATAACATCCCATGCCAGCACTTAAAGTAAAAAAAAAAACAAAACCAAACAAAACCCAAACCAAACACAAACACTTAAGCTCCAGTCATGGTCTTTCCATGAAATCTTTGCAGTTTAAAAAAAACACAACATCCCAGTAAGTAAAAATGCATCCCCCTGTGCAATGTCATATAAAATAGATTAAAACAATGCCCTTACCTTTTGAGCAGCCATCAAATAAAGACAGGTGGAAGTAAACTGCTTTTAAGAGATGAGTAGCACTCTACTTATCTTTCCTTAAAGAAAAAAAAAAATGGTGGCTGTTCTCCACCCCCTTTCCTTCCTTTGGACACCAAAATTAGACTGACTTATGTAGAGAGGAGCATCCTCAGAACAGCTAAAAGCAAATACACTCAACAAAGATCTCTAATATTAGAGCAGTTTTCCCCAGGCATCTGGTTTTGTTACCAGCAACAAGCAATCAAGAAAGGTTACTCCTTTTTATAACATTAAAAAGAAAGCAAGTACAAAAGACTGTAAAGGCTGACTGATACCATCAAACTATGCTCAGCCTCCAAGCCACACACAGGAAGACAAGTGGCTTTGAGTTCTACATCATTTCTTTCTCTGACACTATGCATGTGAAAATCTTACTAACCTTATTGGTCCCAGGACCCGCACAAAAAACTCTGCTTGTATCATGAACAGTCATTTCCTGGAAACAAAATGGCTTTCAGGTTTGAATGACAAAGCAATTAATGTAAAAAAGTTTAAAAGAATCCTTTTTTTATGCATCTGTGAAAAAACAAACAAAACCAAACGAAACCTCATAACTAGAAATCCGATCTCAGATAATGATTAAAAATTATATTAGTTGGATTAGTTATCCCAGTTCAATCTATTACAGAACCAAGTGGGAGTGATAAAGTTCAAAATTACATCCAAGTTATTTCAAAATCTAGAAAAGAATAGTAGGTGTTCTTAGAAGTTAATCTCCTACCTCACTCCTGGCTCTACCAGATAAACTGTATATGCAATGCACCAGCCCTTCTTAGTTAAATAGGTTCAAACATTTCCACCTGTGTATGTCAAGTCTAATTACCTTCTACAGCTGTATTGTCAAAAGGAAAGTAACTGTCAGTAGAGCACAGTTATGTTCAACAAAGAATATCTGGATGATTTGGGCCTTCATTTCAGGCAAAACTTTAACTAAATGAAAGCTCAGAAATAACCTGAGAACTGTAACTACTCACAGCAACAGATGTGTAATATCACAAATCCAGGTTGAAAGACATTAGCCCTACCACCAGCTTTCCCCCAGTATTTAACCACAGCCTTAATCACCACACTTCCACCTCACTGTGTTTTTCCCTCTCACCCCTGGGCATGGAAAACTGCTGCAGTATTTTATACCTGCTAAGAACATGCCTAAACAAGCTCCACTTGTTCAGCCTTCCCATAGCCTCACCTTTCATCTCTGCGTTCAGGCTGGCAGGAGCAGCAAGCACAGGTTCAGAGATGAGTTGAGGGTAGGCTGAGCAGCCAGCCACAATCCCACCACATCCAGCAGTGGGTGCTGCCTGCAGGATGCCCCTATACACTCCCAAAGCAAGTGGATTCTTCTCTTCTGCTTCAAGAGAAGCAGGGTCTGACACAGGACTGGGGACAAGCAGAAAACATATAGCAGAGGTCCACTGAAGAGAAAGGCCTGAAGCAGAGGGCGCATTGGTGGAGGCCACAGCTGGGGCTGGAGGCCACTGCTGGGGCTGCTCAGGGCGGCTGGGGCCTGTCTGCACTCAGGCCCTGAGGCTTTAACTCTCTCAGCCTATATCTGGACACAGCATTCCTTGCAAGGCCTTACTACAAAGAGCACAAGGGAAATGCCGCTTCCCATGTCCTGCAAGCTGTATGTCCATTTACACATCCCAGTATGGTATTTTCCCTTTTTTAACCACATCATAGGATGAATTTAGGAAAATTGCACCTCTCACACCCCATTACTCCCCAGTCTATGGAACAGCTACTGAATGAGCCAGTCTTGCCCTGTCTGCATTTAAAGAGCTGGTTATTCCTGCCTCAGTGCACACCTTGCACTTGCCCCCTGTTATTTTTCCCTTCATTCAGTCTATATTTCCAGTTCATCTATGGTACTCTGAGCCTGAACAGCATCTCCGACTGCCTAGAGCAGCTCTCTGAGGTCAGTATCATCAGACACTGGGACAACCTGTTAACACACAAAATCCATAAACTGCAAAAAGCATGCCCTTTAATTTCATTAACATCCAGGTGTAAGAATTCAGGTATTCTTCATGTCTTTCCATGTGTTTGTGGGGTTTTGTTTGTTTGTTTTATTTGGGGTTGTTTTATTTTGTTTTTTTAATAGTTCCTGTGCATACATGACATACTCAGGTCTTCTTTTCAAGCTCTTTTTCCAGGAACAAGACGCAGATCCTCCTTTCCAGGGAGGGCTCTCTTGGATCTCCCTCTCCGCAGACACGCCTGCGGAACACAAACGGCGAGCTGTATCTGTTTGCAAAGCTATCTATCCGTGACAAACAGCTTCTTCCTCTCTCAAGCTTTGAGTCGTTTGACACCGCCACGAAGGCACCGCCTCACCGCCGCGCTGTCGCTATGGAAACCACGCCATCTTGGCGGGCTCTGGGCAGGGAGAGTTTACGGAGCCTCCCGTTGCTACGCGCCCGAGACGTAATGGAACGGATGGGAGTAGAGTGTGTGTGTGTGCGCAGGCGCACTGCACAAGCGCTTCTGTGCCGCGGGGCCGGTGGGAGGCGCAGGCGCAGTGCGAGTTAGCGGCTGGCGCGTGGGGCGCAGCGGTGAGGGGGTGGTGTCGGTTGCTGCGTGAGGGGCTCCACCAGGAAGATGGACGAGTTCCAGCCGGGGGAGGAGGTAACGGGGTTGGGGGCAGCGGGAGGGCAGCGTCGGGGCTGCTCCGGCTTCCCCTGGCTTCCCCTGGCTTCCCCTGGCTTCCCCTGGCTTCCCCTGGCTTCCCCTGGCTTCCCCTGGCTTCCCCTTTCAGTGCTGGCGGAGGGTCTCAGGTGGTACCTGTCCGCCCGAACCACACCCCTTGGGTGAACCCGGGGCTGCTGGGAGCCCGCTTGCTCCTACCTCTCATCGCCCCGGTTCACCTGCTGTGTTCCGCCGGTGTGGCGCCGGGCGCTGGCGGCGTCTCTGAGCGGCGCATCCCGGGTAGTGGCTGGCGACAGGCCCAGTCTTTGTTCCTCCTCCCGGGAGCTCGAGGTGAACACGGCCGGCAACCGGTGGGCCAGTCCCTTGCCTGTGTTTCGGGAGTTAGCTGACTACCCTTCCCTGGTGGTGGCCCACACTTACCTCTCCCCTGAAAGCTTCCACTGCAAATCGCTTAGAGAAAACTCTCGGGGGGTGTCGTGGCCTCTGACTCCCAAGCGGGGTGAGGCAGTGTGATGTGGTAGAAGGTTTACGGTTACATCAGTGAAAGACTTGAACAAGCTAATTTTGTGAGGAAAGAAGAGTTCAGCCAGGTAGTCTGTATGTTACAGGTGCATTAGTGAGACATTGTACCCCATTAGCGAAGATAGAGTTGGATAAATCAAGGGTCTTTATCGCAGTGACTGCCCAGCAAGTGGTGCTCTTGCAGAGGGACATTTTTTTGTGAGCTGTGACAATTTGCTGCATTGTTCTTAAACAGCTGCGCTGTGACTTGGTTAGACAATAGCAAAGCAGCTTGAAGGTGGGTCAGGCTTGTGCTGTTCTGAAAGCCTTGTTCTCATTGCTGGGTCTGGCCTGTGTTATACAGTTACAGGTTTGGGGTTTTTTCTTTAACACACTTGAACATCATTCTTAGAGCTGTTTCCAAAAACATCTTCAGAATGATTAAAAAGCAAGGGTGCTTTGCCATTTGCATTTGTTGCCTGGGAACGCCCTGCTTAAACAAGGTACTGGAAACATTACATCTGATCTCCTTGTGCCAGGTGGATAGAGCAGGTAAAGAATAAAGCTGCTGATTTAATACAGAAAATGCTTATATCATCTTAGTAAAAGATGGACTGGTAGTGCTGTGTGATTTGGCAGCTCAGTAATAGCACATACATCACAAAGTTGGATATCAGATCTTTGTGTTCTGTTTTGTCATGCATCTAAGCCCATATTCACTGTGATCCCCAAAAAGGAAGACGGTCCATAAGTAACAGCAACTCTAGAACCAAACTCTTAAATCTCTGTATGGCTCTTTCCCACTTGTTTCAGTACAAATTAGTCCTCAAAATACCTTTGAGAATTTGAAATTGGGTTGCATTTAATTCAGTTTGCTTTGGTGAACCTTGTTTGTGCTCACTCAAAGGTGTTTCTGAGCAGAGTTCTTGACTTTACAAAGAAAAAAGCTATATGTAGTTTATGGTCTTGCCTGACAGCATGTTTCGTGTCTGCCAGCATGTCTGGCATCCATCCATATTCTTAACTTACGCTCTAGGGGAGGAGTATTTTGATAATTGGTGCTCTTTTTTGTTTAAATACACTCATGCTCTTTAAAATGTAAGCACCTGTAAAATTTAGTACCATGAAAACAAATGCAGTGTATTAAAATTAAATCAAAGTCAAGAAGCTGAAAATAAAAGCCAGCTTGCCACAGCACATAAAAGCTTTTACAAATGTGGATGTGTGCAGGCAGGCAGGTGCCTCCAAATAGAGAAAAGGCATTGCTTGCGTGTATCCCGCTGTTTCTTCTCTCAGAGAACACTCAGCTATTCGCATCTTTCTTAATGTCACTGAAGCCAACCAGGCTGTTCTGAAACCTTCTGGACAAAGGTTTATCAATAGAATCTTGACATTCTGAGCAGGTGTAACTGCATCCTGCCTGCACACCTGAGTTATGCTGTTACTCGTGTTTGCCAGCTGGAGAAGCTGACAGACCTGCCAGTGAAAACTCAAGACAATATATACTCCACAAAGTTCATTTTGAAATCCTTATTCAGTCTTCTGAAATTAATTAATTTGTTATGTGCATTTCTTTTGTCTGATTCATTTCTTCTGGTTTATGAGGTGAGATACCAGCAGTAAAACCATAGTGTATGGCTTGCTGCCATGCCATTTTTGTTTTAACTGCCTTATGTGGAAGGCAGCAATAGCTGAGGCACTCAACCAGGAAAACATACTAACCATACAAGTGTAGTTTTAAGATTAGTAAAATGTTGGGGCCTTCTCTGTGCTTAATCTCTGCTCCCCAGAGCCTGGGAGAAGGCTGAGGTGATGGGAAGGTCATCAAACTGGATTTCCCCTTTTGTTTCCAAGGCACTTTTCTTTGTATCCCCATCTGAGATTGTCAATTAATGTTTTGTCTGCGTCAGTGCCCTGGAGATGTTGGTTTCATTTAACTGTAAGCTGTGCTCGCACACTGAGTTTACCTCTGCAACCCTGCTGCAAACTGTGAACATTAATGCTTGTTGTAATATGCAAATGTACATTTACAGAAGTTCTGTATATGTTGTTCTAAAATACTACCAAGTTAAAGTTTGAGAACTTCAGGGGCCAGCCAATATTAGTTCACCTGTTACTTTTAATTACTTTGGTAAGAATGTTGCCTGGGTTCAGGGGGCCAAAGGGCATGTGGGCAAATAAAGGAAGACTCCAATCTCCTGATTTGCAAGAAATTGACAAGGATAAATTAAGCTTCTTGTGCATGTTCTTAGCAAAGCTTGAACTCTCAGATCAATGTGTCCACTGATTATTTAAAATTCTACTTTTTTTGGTAGACTTCCTTTGTTGTCGATGAAGTCAGTGCCATCATTAAAGAGGTAAATTAACACTTTAATTTTGTTGGTGTGAAAGTAGAGTATATCATATGCTGTGTGCTAAAAGGCATTCAGGAAAATGTGATAACTGAGATGTGATAGATTTCTAGCTAGGTTGCTGTCAAAGTATAATTGCTGATTTAACCAGTGTACATACTTCAAGTGGAATTGATACCTGGCTTTAGTTGTGATATGCATTGTAAATCCAGAAGATAATTAAAGTAATTTCATATGCTTCTTTCTCCTTGCAGTGTATCCTTATTAGAATTTTTTAGGTTAAACCCCATAGAAATAGATTTTATGTTTCAGTAACGTGCAAGGCTTTTTCTAGGCTGTCTGTATGTGTATGTAACTGTGTGAGTTGCTTTTCCTCCAAAATGAGGCGTTTTTTTGGATGATTAAACTGTTCTTGTTGCTAAGAAACAAGACTTTCCTGTCTAGAAAATTCCCAGAGGGATTTGGGGTGGGTTTTTATGTCCAGAATTCCTCTTGCAGACTAAACCAGTGCAGTCTTTTTCTCATTGCAAAACGTCCGTTTTGGTCACTCTGTAAATTGAATGGACATGCTTCAGTGCATGCTTGTGTCTCTTATGAATCTGAAATGATTTTGTGGCTATTTTTTTAAAACAATTTCTGTGAGGAAAAAATGTGTCAATGAAACCATGCAGCTCTAATGTACTTACCTGTATCTTAAAGGGGAAACTATCCTCGTGAGCAAAATGGACTATTTGGCTGAAGGCTACTGCTCTCTTAGTAACCAGCAACCACATGGGCCTTTTGTTTCAATTTGGGGTTTTGCTTCCCAAAAATGGTGCTGCTGACAAATCTGAATGTCATTTCCGTATAGGAATATGTATGAATGAGGTGGGGTTAAATTTTTGTAATAATTGAAAACACTTCCAATGATCAGTATGGACAAGCAGGATTTAGGAATTTTTCTGTGGCTATGGGGAATGGGCTAATGGGTGCCTTGTGAAGCTTATTGTGTGTACTTGTTGCCAATAGGCAATAGAAAGTGCAATAGGTGGCAATACCTACCAGCACAGCAAGGTGAACCAGTGGACAACCAGTGTGGTAGAGCAAACGCTGAGCCAACTCACAAAGCTGGGGAAGCCTTTCAAGTATATTGGTGAGCTCAGTTTTCTCTTTGCTGTTAAAGTTGGTACAGACAAGTGCGCTGATGGGTGGGGGTGGGGGAAGATCTTGGCAAGAACCATGTCCGTAAACTACTCATAAGCATGTGTGTATGTGCTATGCTAAGCAAAAATTGAGCTAAATTTTAATTGATGTCAGTGATAGATTAATAAAAGCTTCTCTACTAACAGTGACCTGTGTGATTATGCAAAAGAATGGTGCTGGGCTACATACAGCAAGTTCTTGCTTCTGGGACAACTCCAGTGATGGTAAGAAACACAACTGTTGGACTTTTCAGCTCATCCCCTTAAGCCTAGGCAGCATACTTTTGTGGTTTGCCAAGTGCTGTAGTTCTGGAGTAATAGCAAATACATTGGTGTGTTTTCTGTGTGGCTGTGGTAGCAGCTCTACTACATATGAACTGTTTAGCTGTTGTGAAAGCTTCATGCTTAAGGTTCTAAATGTAAATTACAAACCTGCACATAAGAGTGTGCACGTAATCACTGTTACACTCTTGTCTCTGAAACCCTTTTTTGTATTTGTAGGGACCTGCACTGTGAGATGGGAGAATAAGACTGTGTACTGTATTGTCAGTGCCTTTGGACTTGCAATCTGATTGCCTTGGAATCATTCACCCTTCTCTTTTCTACTCCAGCACCTAAGTCCACCTCTACGCAAACTGTGAATACACTGAACAACTTCTGGTTTTAATGTACTTTTTTAGTAACTTTTTTTCAAATGTAGAAGTGTGAAAACATGCTGTTACATGGTTTATGTTTGTTCTTAGTATCCTAGCAGTGTTGCCACACTGTCTTAACACTTCAAGAATTTCTCTTCAAGGTGCTAATACTGAAATCTGCTGCAGTTCACACACTTTCTCTAGATTTCTTTTTTAAGACCAATCTAAATGAGACACTGATTTTCATACTTTGTACTTTTGGTTAGCATTAAATTATTGAAATTCATAACCATTGGTGTGATTCATTTAAACTTAATTTGATATTTAAAAAGTTCCAAATCTTCTCATTCTCTTCAAGGTAGCTGAGGTACATACCAGAATGCAAAGCACTTCCATAGTTTTGCCCAGGTCACTACAAAATTGCAAGAAAATTAGATGATGTTTATCAGA
>JAVHNF010065891.1:3819-14305 GCA_034783455.1 Micropsitta finschii
GACTATTCACATTCTTGCCAAATGGTACTTTAATTGTGATGATGACCAATTTGGAGATAATTGCTTCTGCCTCTCCTGCTGCTTCTGACAGTCCAATGGACTCTTTAATTAACTGGCTGGATTAGCTCTCAGCACAGCAGAGGGGAGCTGTGTGGGTTTACTCTCTGTAGACCCACGACCAGAACAAGATGCTCCAGCATTATCCTGGGAACTTGGGAGAGAGCAGAGAAAACATCAAGGGGATGCAGTGGCTGTTTGTGATCTCTCCACTTCTGCTCCCTGCAGAGCTATCCCGCACACTGACTTGCACAGTTTGTTAAGGAAGCAAAGCCAAAAAATTGCTGGTCTTTGGCTTCCCCTACTGTAATGAAAAATAGTCACTGGTTTTCACAGAGCCTGGGGTCCCTACTTACCCCTCTCCTGATGGGCAAATCCCTTGGATCCAGCTCTGTCCCCCCAGGATCATGCCTGTCTTACTGGAAAGCAGTGCAATCTGGGGCTCCTGGCTCTGAGCACGAAATCTAACTGCATCCATTTCCTTGGCAGAGCATGACCAGGAGGAGGGGAAGCAATATCCTGATGGAGTGTGTGCCACCTTTCTGCCAGAGCCCGCAGCCACTGCTCCGGTTTCTAGAAGGGAGCCTCTGTCTGGATATGGTGCCTGGGACTCTTTGGACAGCGGTGAATGGATGGGAATTGGAAGGTATCTGGTCTTCCCCAAAAATGCTTCCTACCAACCCTTCATGCTTGCAGTACCTGTGTAAAGCTGCCTATGCTGGTTACACATACCCACAGCTCCTCTGCACCAGAAGTGCTGGGGAAGCCCAACCTGCAGTTCTGCAGCTGGTTTACCTGTGAATTACACACCTGGCTTTTAATGGTAGCCCTTGCTCTGACCACTCATACTCATCCTTCCTAAACTCCCTGCAAACCCGAGTTCATCAGTCTGTGAGCAGTTAGTCCTGGTGGCTGTTGCAAAGGGCAAGGTGCCCCTCACAGGTACAGAAATGGTGAAGGTTTGGATGGCATTAAAAGGTACTGCTCATTAATAACAAACTGAGAGCAAAGACAGCCTTTCCCAGCTACAGCTGAATCCCTGCACTCCCACAGCCTCTGAACAAATGCTTGCTTAGCATTCCCTCAGCAGCCTCTGTCCCTTTAACCCTGGCAGGAGAAACTATTTTACCTAAAGGGTCATAGTAATAGCAGGGGAAAAATGAACAAAATGAATGCCTACAACTGTCGAAGCACGGCAAAGCCTTCAGGTGGAATGGAGGTGGATTGCTGTAGGAAGCCGCAGCCATCCCAGCCCGCTGTGGGTGCACAGCTTTCTGCTCTCAGTTCAGCAACACACCTGCTTACATTATTAATTACTTCCATTTCTGAACTGGCAGAAGGTGGTTCCTGTTGTCCTGACATTCACTGGAGACTGAGGTGAGGCTCTGCATCTGTCCCTGGGCTGTGTTGGGAAGGGTTTGTCTTTTGCCGGGGATACAGGGAGCTGTTAAATTGCTGCTCCCTGGGACTTCAGCCACCTAAATCCACTGCCCCTCTGCCAGGAAAATGAATGACACATTGTCACCAGGGAGAAAAGAGCGCTTGCACACACATTCAGACATCAAGAGGTCAGTGTTGCTGCAGAACTAGGTGGATGGGTGCATTTACGTAGTACGCATGGGTTACTGGTACTGCCAGGATAGCCTGGGTCCCAGCTGGGTAAACAAATGGCTGCAAAGTCTGGGGATTAGACATAAATCATACAAAAAGCTGATAAGCACCAATTTTCATTGTATTGGCAAATCTTTTTGATAATCTTTATATTGTAAATGCAGAATAGTTAATGCCAGAGTTTCTAAATAATACAAGGATAGAAGAGGAAAACCTTGTATAAAATTATTTCTAGTAAGTACTGTTTTTAGCTGTTCATACTAAATCATTTGAAGTCTGTAATATCCCCCACCACTGGCCTTACAGTGGCCTTATAGACGTGCTACCTGTGAGTCTCCTACTAGCCCCACACTCACACAGTTCAGGAAAATTACCCCAGACTGAAATGAAACTGTGGCCCTCAGACATCCCTGTCCTGGGATTTGGGGTTTGCGGCTCGTGGTTCATTAATGACTCCCTGCTGGATTGGTGCAGGGAATTCAGGCAGAGTCAGGCAAGGAGCAAGTTTTAACTGTGGAATTCTTAAAAAACTGAAATAATAAGAAAAGAAATAAATGTGCAGGTTTTGTGGCACCGGAAATTTGCCTGAGTTTGTGCCAGTTTCTATGAATTTGTCTTTAAAAAATAAGCAAAACCCAATAATTCTGTGAAAAATGACAAACAAAATTTTTCCTGTAAAGGCACTGCAATTTGTTGCTGTTTTGGGGAAAATGAATCTTTTTATTTTAACTTTCTTTTTCCCAACTGCTTTCATTCCAATCGAAAGATTTCAAATCAAACCAAGCGTTAAATTTCAACAAAACTGGAAGTCTGAAAAGTCAAAATCCATTCATGTTTCCCTGACAGTGGCACGCTGCAGTCCAAACTGAGCAGAAATCTGTTGTGCTGAGCTCTGACAAGCTCCTCTTGGAGACAATGCATCCCTGAAAAAATGTACAGGCTCATTTAGTTTATAATTAGGAGATTTAATGGGTTGGAGTGGATGTTTAATGGAGGTCAGAGCATTTGAGAAACATGCAGTTATAGAGACTTACTTGCTAGGTCAAAAATAATGAGTTTCAAGCTAAAATCAGAGGTACAAAAAACGCTTTTCTCGCTCCCCCAAAATTGTCACAGTTTCAAATATTTTCTCCTTTCTGACGTGAAGCAAGTCCGCACCTCCTCATGAGACAGAAAGCTAAAAAACCCTCAAAACTGAGGTTTTTTGTTCAATTCATGTTCAAGGCCTTTTTCTGCCTTTTCTCAAGGTGACTGATCTAACCACTGTGCCACTGGCAATTTTGTATGAGTGAGCACTCATCTGAGTGCTGCCTCTTTCATTTCCTCCTTGCCCCAGTTGCTGATTGCCAGCACTGCAAGTGGAACATTTCAGAATATGTTTCTTCCTTCATATCCAACTAGAAACTACCCCAGGCCCCCAGAAAACTTCTTAGTAACAGCTTTTGTACAGCCAGTTTGCACCTTCGAAGGTCGTGACAATGGTTGCAGAGGTAACCCAGAAAACACAAATATTTCTGGTTATTCTTAATGAACCCAATCAGTTTTTCCATTGTTCTCCCATTCCTCCCACCTTTGGTTCTGCTCCCAGCGGGCTCAGGGAGGCAGACAGGAGTCCTGCACCTTTGCATCTCATTCTCCACTGCTTCCCCTGAGTTCTGCCTGCAAAATTCTGGTGACCCCATAACTGTGCCACAGCTGCGGGGTACAAGAGATGCCAGTTGCTTTGGTGCAGAAGAGCAAAGCTTTAAGCTACAGGAGAGCTGCAGCCTGTTTTCTGAGCAGCTCACCAGCAGCACAGCCCTCAGACTGCCCACTGAATGATGATCTGCCACAAGTGGCATCTTGGGGTAGCCTGGCTAGGACATATTTGCAAGGACATGTGAGGGCCAGCAATTAGAACCTGGATAATGTCCAGAGCTGCAGAAGTAGAGATTCCTTCAATCTGAACAAAGAAACCTTGACACTGTGTCTCTGCTTTCATCTGTGTTCAGATCAGATCCTTAAGTCCTGATGTAAAAATAGTGGGGCAGGAGGTCTCAGATATAAAATATTGCAGAGGAGTTGAAATGAAAAGAATTGTTTCCAGATCCATCATACACTTGAAACTTGAAAAGTGAAGCTGCTATAATAGGATTACCAGGAAGGAAGGCAAATAGGCGATGATCACTCCCAGTTACACTATGAAACGCATAACATCTTATTTGCAGAAGCACCCAGTAAAATTGCTGGGACTAGAGAAAGACAAGATGTTACTATGTATGAGTAAGTGGTACTTGTAAGTGATAAACTGTGAAGATGTACACTTTGTTGAGCAGAGAGTGCTATTTTAATAATGGAATCTACCACTATTGTACTCAACTGCGTAATGACGACAGACCCTAGAAGGAGTTTGCACATAGGTAGAAGTTGGCTGGAGCCACGTTTTAAGTGGAACTGAGCTTCCAAATTGAATAAAGAATTTAAGCTTTTCTTAGATTTGAAAATTGTGTTGGTCCACAATTTATCTTTCCCTGCATTTGTCTTTAAGTCACAGCTGCCAAACTCCTCCGTGGTTTCCTATCTGGGATATACGCAGCACCACTATTGTAGCTTCACACTTACTAAAGTGTCCATTTCGCAAAGCCCCATTTTTTTCTGATGGACTTACAGAAAAAGAATAAATAACTCTCTTCAACATCCAATTGGGTTTATGGTTAACAATCATTTGGCAGAGCAGAGTAAGTTATTTTAATGAACACATCATTCTGAAATAAGCCTTCCACCATCTGTTCAGTTCCACAATTATAAATGCAAACAACATAATTCATAAATGTACTATAAAAGAAAGGGAAAGAGAGAACAGCTTAAGATGACCGTTTGTTAGTTATTCCAGACAGTGATGCAGCTGCTTACTTTATTCCTCTTCCAGGAGCAGGTAGAAAACAGTCTTTTAATTCTGTACTTTATGGCAGTCACTAACCCATAGTAAATGATTGCCTGTAGACAATAGAGATATCATTAAATGCAGTATGGTTTCTGGTTGGTATCATTATTTAGCCATATCTATGATGGATATGCCCAAGAAAGATCACACAGACCACCTTGAATCACAGTGGGCCAGGAATAAACTTAGACATGTTTTCTAGAACAGCATGTTCCAGAGCCTGTGCCATTGGAGTGCCTTCCAGGGTCACAGGAGCTAAGGGTAAGGATGACGATGCTGTTGTCTCTCTGAAAAGATGCTTTTGACATTTTTGAAAACTGGGAAATCTTAGGAAACAGTCAAAACTGAGAGGAGTGTAACCATAAAAGCCAAGAAACCCTGGAATTTGATATTATAATCTGTGACATTTTTCAATTTGAAAGAGGAAAATTTAAATTAAAATACACAAAATGCCAAAATGCAATGAGAGCAAAAGATGTTGTTTTGTTCTCATTTCCTGTTGAAAAAATCCAAACACACAACCCAGATTAAATGTATTCTGATGAAACATTTGAATTTAGTTTTCAAAAGGCCAGTACAGAATTGTCCCTCTCTCACGATTACCACGTTCATAGACTCCATAAAATTAAAAGCTTTCTTGTAACTGCAGTCGTTGAGCTGAATGACTCATGCTTCCAGCCACTAAAGTGAACTTCCACATTTGGCCATCAGTAGAAAATCATTATAGCAGGATAAGAATACCCCCTACCTACTCAACATGATTCCTGTGGCAAAACAGAATCATAAATTACAAGCTTGCTCTGTTTTATTGTTGCATATCAACATTGCAGAACAATGTAAATGGGTTTCATATTCAATGCTGCAAAGCCAGCAATAGATCTAATACTTCCAGGATGAATAGCTCCTGATTTTTCTTTGTGGATTTCTCATTTCTTCCTGTTTCTGAGATGAGCAAGATACTTGCAGGATTTCCTAGCAATAAGGTTTAAGCTTTTGTGCATCATCTTTGTGCTGCATCTGATTGACCTGCAAGCCAGAGGAGACCAGTGTGTTATCAAAGGTGAGTTTAATAAAGGTAGGTCTTTCACTGCACCTTCACATGGCTACCTGTGATCTGCTTTGTCCAACAGAAGTCAATTCAAAGAGAATTTTTCATCTAAACATGTGAGAAACCAATGAATATAAAAACAGTGCATGAACTCAGAAAACACAGTGAAAACTGCTCGAAGACAACTCCCCCAAATATCTGATATATTTCCTTTTAGCTTTGTAGAGATGTTACACTTAATGTTTGTCTCTTGCGTGCTCCCAACCAAGCAGGGTGGAGGAAGCTGGATTTCAAACCAGATGAACCCAGGCGTGCGGATGGTGCTGCAGTCAGTATGGCTGGCTGCTGCTCCTGCCTGGGAGCTGTTAGCCTGGACTGCAGACGGATGTCTCCATCCCCTCGTCCTGTGCCTATTTCTCTTCATTGCAAGCTGACAGCCTGCAGAGCCCACAAGATATGGTGTGATTATCTGGGTAAAGTGGCTGGCGTAGATGATTTGCTAAATTGCCTACTGGAGCTCCGGTGGAGAAACAGGCGACCGGACATGGGTGGTATCTGTCTGTCCCCTTGCAGTCAGGCCCTGGAAAGCACAGTAATGTGGCAAAGAAAGTGGCATCCATCCTCTGCAACGAGCCTTACAACAGGGACAGTCCTTTGTCTGCAGTGCCTTCTATTCCAGTCTTGGGGAAGGTTTGTCATTTTACATCAAGGTGTGTAAAACCCACCTAGTCACTGGTCTTGATTTCTCAAGCAGCATTAGCACCAAAGAGAAAATATTCCTAAGTTCTTAAAATGCCATAGCCAAGTTTGAAGTCTGTCCTAGTCTTAGCATTTGTTAATTTTTTAGATAAAGAGAAGCAAATACCAGTGGACCATTCCTCCTTTGAGATGATGCAGTCCTTTGGGATAATATGGGTAAAATCCACAGAAATATCATCAGAAGTTCAGTTTTCCCATTGCAGCTAAATGGTGAAAATTCAGATCTGAGAAAAACATTTGGATTGCTAAATTATTTATACGGATATGACAGGAATGGAGAATTTAAAGACCTTTATAGCCAAATGTAAATACAAATTTGTCTCTATCTCATGACAAGTGTTTATTTTTTTCCACTCTTGAGCAGTTATGCTGAATATCTTAATTATCTTTAAATCAAATATTGCTGCTCAGACCTTGTGAGCGGGAACTAAGCTCTCATCATTCTTTACTAAGTTTCAGCTAGAGGTTTTAAACCCAGCTGTCTCCAGCCCACATAATCCAGCCTTCAGTACATTTTGTAAGACTTCTACATGCCTCCTCAGATTTAAAATTAGCAGAGAGTGCTCCAAGTAAGCAAAGCCCTTGAGTGAGAGAAACACACTGCTGGGGAAAAAAGCTACTTTCTTTGATTCTGACAAGTCACAGGAAACAAAGAAAGCATCTATCGATACGTTTGCTTCTCTCCTTTATTCTTCCATTGTTGCATTGTTCCTGAAGGATGTTTTCCTCAGCTGAAGCTTGCCTGTTCTCTCACTTTCACAAGCCAGCTCTGGCTGCTACTTGCTCTAATGACCTGCAAGCTCTAGGACATGTTCCCAGCCCACCTCAGTCAAACATGGGCCATGTATTCCCATATAGTACCAGGAAAGTCACTGTAGCTATGTGAGGGATGTCCTCCAAAAGCGGAAGCATGCAGGTAATGCCTGGTGGATATGTGACTGCACCGACACACAGGCACTGCTGCTTTAGGCTGATGTACAATAAAAATGCTTTTTGGTTTTTTTCCCTTGCTAAGCAAGACCAAAATCCTCTCTAGTTCATTTACTTCTGTGTGTTTACACTAGAAGCATATCTTCTTTAAGGAGGATGTTTAGCTCCTTTGAAAAGTCCAGGCAAACAATAAACTGAAATATGGTTTTGAAATAAAATGTCAAAACACTTCAGCATCTCGTTTCCTTTTCATTTTCTCCTGCTGAAAACATTTGCTGAATTTGACCCCATCGGTTTGTTTCCCTCAAACTGCAACTATTCATTATTATTCTTTTATTGCCAGCCTCTATTAATGAGTTTGGTTTAAGAAAAATCATAGGAACCCATTAAAGCTACTTTAACTTCAACAGCTAAATCCCAGCACACTGGTCCTTTACTCAGAAGACTCTTGTTCAGTGAATGGAGGAAAATCATATTGGTCCCTCTGGTAGCGTGCTAAACACAACCCTTCACTTGGCACAGGAAACAGATTGGACAGAGACTGATTAATGAAGATAACTAATTAGGAGCCTGGCCTCAGTCAGCCAAGGCATTTCACATAGATCAGCAAAGAAACAGAGTCAAATTCAATAAAAAATAGGGCTGAAGGAACATATTTTTATATGTCATTATCTCTGGGTACTGGCTAAAACCTTTTACATAATGTCATAATGGCTCATTGTTGCATTGAATAACAACCTCTTGAGATGATAATTACATTCTTGATAGACGTAAGAAGTTAAAAACAGGAATATGAGTACAGTTACTTTAATGCTAAGCAAATAGACAAATGCTAAGTGTGTGCTAATAAGAACAGAGATCAGCTAAGTTCTTCAGTGAGCTATTTTAAGAAACTGTTGATGGAAGATTACTGGGCACTCAGGTCACCTCAAGACTGCAGAGGTGTTTTTCCTATTTGATTGTGGGCAGGACATGCTGTTTCTTTCACTGTGGATAAAATAGAGGTACTAATACTTACTCTGTATGCTTTGTCTTTAGATTTTTAGCCTCTTTGGATCAAGCATTGTGTCATATCAAATATGAATGTGTCTGGTACAACTAAATCATAGCTTGGTTCAGGGCTGTGGTGCACCAGCAGCAATTAATCACATAAAAAGTTTGTTTCAATTTTAAAACGTCAGAAATGCTTTCCAGGACAGAGCAATCTACATCTGTAGGAAAGGTGGTTTACTTATTGAAGAACTTCTTTCCTCTGCTAAATCCTTTGCACTCTCAGAGGCTGGGAATATCTTGCCTCTGGGTCATTGACTGTAATGATGCTCTCAGGCTGGAGAAGTAAAACCAGGGAGATGGCTGAGCTTGCTTTGGACCTCCTGTTTCTCACTACTGTTACAATAATTAGATTCCACCTTTCCTCTAGCTCTTTTAGCAGTTCTTACTCAAAAGGCTAAAGCCTCTTGTGCTGCAATGGTCTATCTGCAGTTCTGCAGTGCTGTGCTTGTGATGCTGGGCTGGGGTCAGGACAGGATGCTCCCTTTGCACAGAGCAGCACCCACCGCAGCTGCCCTCCCTTCTGTTAACCAGGTAACGCTGCTGTAAAACTTCAGCATCTCAGTTTTACCTGACATGATTACGGACGAGGGGAACGGATGAGCCTGGCTGGGCACTGTGCCTGTTGGACCAGACCTACACTGACCCCGTTCATTTTACATTGCATCTGGTGGAGATTGCTCTGAACATTCAGTTGATGTTTGTCACTGCTGGCCAGTTATTAACTGTAACATGAATGTTACTATGACATGCCTGAGATGATTTCTAGTAACTTTTTGAATAAGAACAGCAAACAATCTCTGAGTGGGGCCTGGAAGAGGTGAGAAATACAGGATGTGATTTAGTGAGCATATTGTGTATAGCTTGTGTATATAGCTTGTGTATCTTCCTGCCTACCTAATTCCTAGCCAAACCTTCATTCAGTAGCAACCAGCTGGACAGGTTAAATTTGCCAGTATAAAGTAGTGCTACCATTGATAAATTTAATACTTTGGGAGAAGGTCACTAGATCTCCTCTGTGAGCCAGAATCACTGGGATGCTGGTGGCCTGGTGGCTTTTCAGACATGAACCAACAGGGCTCGACTGAACCTTAAGTAAACCAAATAACCATGTACCTAAAACAGACCATCACTGTGGCCAAAGAGTTTTTTTTCTGTCAGCCTGACCCAAAGCATCAACACTTAACTGAGAATGAAGTTTCTGTTTCTTGGAAAGCTGATAAAACTCTCATTGCTGTTGCCCTTCTGCTCCCATGGCCTGGTTGCATTTTCCCTTTCATGCTCAAGCAGGTGCTTGTGCCTTCCAGAGCTGTCAAACGTGGCAGCTTTTAAACAGCAAAACTCACATTAAAAATTATCAGCCTCATTATACCATTAGCAGTTGTAATCCTGTCAGAACAAAGCTGCCACGTTTCTCCAGCACATCCCAAAGGCATCACACTCTCCTCTCACTAGAAAGATTATCAGTTTGTATCTCACCTCTGGCTGGGTGCAAAGATGAGAGTCACAAGCACCCCTATGCAGGAAAACACCCAACTTGGGAGCTGTGAGGGACAACAACTCCCAGCTCCCCCCACCCTGCTCATGGAGACCTGCTGGGTTCACTGCCACCCCCAGCTCTGCCCCCTCCAGCTCCTGGTGCTGAGCAGCGCTGTGGATCTTTAAACAGAAGCCTGATGTTAGCTACTGCCCCTGCTAACCCTGCTGGAGGGCTTGGAGACACCCCTCACCTTGAGCACTGAACTTGACTACTGCAAAATAGGAGCATATGGTGCCATAAGTTAAAAATAAGCTTGCTTTGCTTTTTGTTTACAGCTGCTGGAACAAAGTCTGGAGAAGCAACCTTGGATCTCATGCCAGAGTGAACCAGGGGATGAAGAAGGCATCACCAGGAGGGTCCCCAGGCACCTGGGCGGAAAGGTACATTTTTCTCATCCTAACAAGTCCAGTTGATGCATTAGAGCTATGACAGAGATTATCAGCTACCCCGTGCCACCTCTATGCTGATAGGGCTGTATGACTTGCCATTACTTTATCCAGCCTAATTTTGGCCATCCAAAGGGTGCTTCTACAGTGGTTTCATCAAGAGACTACTTCATGTGCTAATG
>JAVHNF010065896.1:0-12266 GCA_034783455.1 Micropsitta finschii
TGTTTAAAACAAGTGGCACCAGGAGCCAGCAGCACACAAGATGCCTGTGTTATCAGTGAGTTAGCTATTAAACGGTTCTCTTTATTTCCATGCAACAGAATTTATCACAATTTATTTGACTTGGCACATCTGCAGTACAGTACATCAGGGCTTTCTATCAAAAGCACACCGTTAATGTATTATTAAACAGGTTTTTCAAATACTCTCCCCTGACATGTGCACTGTCTGAGACCTGAGACTGTATTTTCCTCTTTGTTCAGGCGACAAAGGAGCCAAAGGCTTATCAGGGGTTTCTGGAAAAAAGGGAAAAGCAGGTAAGCTGTGCATCCTCCTCTGCACAATGGCCAAATCTGCTGGGTCTTTCATTTCAGGGTTGCTTTTCCTGGAGTTTCATAAAGTTTTAAGCCCATGGAAAAACCTGAGAATAGAGGAAATGAACAGGAAGAGAATGAAAAAGTTTTGTTTAGAAAAATGAAGGCTTGGGTAAGGACATGACTGATACTTTATGAATATACCACATGCAGAAACATGGAGAAGAGTAACCTAAACTCACGGGCAATTTTTGCTATCACAAAAACTCACACATAGGCCAATGGTACATTTATACTGGAAACTAGAAGAAAGTTTCCGAATACCAAAGGAATTAAGTCCTAATTCTATTAAGGATTCATATTAATATATATTAGTTGTTCTATTAAGTTTCCTAATAGGAGCATGGAAATGAAAAAAATAAGTGATTTTAGATAGATCATAATCTGTTGTCAAATAAACGCAATGCATTTGCTCACAGTAGGAGAATTTGGATATGGTGACCCAGAAATTTCTGTTCAGTCCTAATAACCTTGGCTGGTTTTCCACCTTGAATGTACACTTGTGTTAATTTTTAAGAGATTTCATATGAAATGCCAGTTTGGTTCTTAATGTGAAATCATCAGCAACTTTTTTTCCCTCAGAATAACACAGGAACAAACATAAACCTATACCAAGCCAAAATTCAGTTTACCAACGAAAATATAATTCAGACTTCAGTGCTTGAAAGCTGTTATTTGAGTTGGTATAGACAATTACTGCTGGATCACAGCTGCATGTAGCAATTAGACTAACAGAGTCCTTCTACCAAAGTTTTGCCAATCCCACCTCTACACATGCTCACAAAACTCATTCACTGAGAAAGCAACAGTTCCCCATTTCATGGATGCTGATCTTTCTGTTGGAAGGCTGGGGAACCTGTTACTATTTACAGATACAAAGGTAGACCTTTGGCATTCGGATGTAACACTGTAATGATTACCACAACAAGCCACATCTCTGCAGCCAGATGAAATAAAAAATGAGAAGGGCAGTGGATATGCAAATCCCACAATGATATGGGTGGAAAGAAGAGGGCAAACATTTCTATCCACATTTTTAATAGTAGGGATTCTTAAGCCAGTTAGCAAGGGAGTGTACAAAGATACAATATAAAGCTCTTTGATCAACAGAATTATGGCCAGTGGGTCAGGATGAGACTGGCTCTCCAGAAGTGGAGGCCAAGCCTTCAGAAAGTTTGGAAGTGGGCTATAAAGGACTCTCCACACACACACACAAATGCTTCTAAACAGATAAATCCTCTATTTTTTTTATTGCATCAGGCACAGTCTGTGACTGTGGAAGATACCGCAGAGTTGTTGGACAACTGAATATCAACGTTGCTCGTCTTAACACATCCATCAAATTTTTAAAGAATGGTAAGGATCCTTATGCATTTGATGTGATTTATTTGGCTCACTGCTGTTCTTCCATCATTGCTACTCTATGGCAACATCCATAGAAGATCTGGAGAGAGGGTTGCACTGTATGATGCGCTCTGAAAACATACGGAAAAGAAGCACCTGTAAGGATATAAGCAGCAGATGACCAAAAGCAAAAGCAACAAATAAATTATCAACAACACAACAGAAAGACTCATGAAAAGCACAAGGCACAGCTTGCTAACTGCCTCTGCACTGTCAAACTGCTCAAGCTCTGCTGCCACACAGGCAATGAAAGAAAAGTTTGTGCCAATCTGCTCCAGAAAGGCAGGGGAAGCCATAGGAACCTACTGATCTTTCTGCTGCACAGGAAGGCTGCAGACATGGTGCTCCTAGTGCTTCCCTCAGTGCAAACATCATTTTTCTGTAACAAAGGGCCAACACTCAAAGGCATGGGTTATAATACCTAAATACCAATGCCTAAATACCTAAAGGTGGCCCACAAGAAATCTGAAGAGGGACTTTTTACCAGGGTATGTAGTGATAGGACAAGGGGGAATAGCTTTAAACTGACAGAGGATAGCTTTAAATTAGATGTCAGGAAGAAGTTCTTTACTGTGAGAGTGATGAGACGCTGGGACAGGTTGCCCAGAGAAGCTGTGGATGTCCCATCCCTGGAAGTGTTCAAGGCATTGGATGGTGCTTTGAGCAACCCGATCTAGTGGAAAGTGTCCCTGCTCATGGCAGGGTAGTGGAAGTAGATGATCTTTAAGGTCCCTTCTAACCCAGACCATTCTACGATTCTGTAAGAAGCCATGTCTGCAGGCAGCGCTGCCACATGGACAATGCAAACTGTCCTTACTGAAAGGAAGGAGGCATGTTTCCTGTCATTTCTCAAAATCCAGAGATTTTGAGAAGGCTCAACCACTCTTCTAGGACTAGGTCTGTATCAGCAAACTAAATGTGTTTGAGATGGTTCTCTGGCACTATGGGCAACCAGCACAGAACAGCACTCATCTATATTACAAATCCTACAAAGCTGAATGCCAATATTATCCAGAGTGTCCCTCTGCTAACTAACTGACTGTGCCTGGACTAAGTCCTGAATTGTTTGGGAAAGAATTAGTGATCCCAGGCCAAAGTTCTGCTCAGGACCATTCCTGATTGCTATCCATGACCAGGGACAATCAAGTTCCAGCTGCCCAGGCATGCTCCTTGGTACTGCTTAATTCACTAGGATGCACACTGGTTGAGAAGTTTGGCTTTTAAAGCTAGTGAGCAGGCAGTTTTTGTCCAAGTCAATGCCATTTAGTGGCTACAGAGAAGCTCTAAATATCAGGCTGTATTTAAATGTCTTATTTTAGCAGCCACATTGATTTTCGTCTACATAGAAAGGACTTGAAAAGCTATTTATACCCCTGTGTTTCTATCCCAGGGCACTCTTCCACAATCTTTATTCAAAACCATGCAGACCAGTCGGGATGATTCATAATTATGTGACCATTCAGTATGCCTTTATTTGATTAGTAAGTACTACATATCCAGGAAGTAAAGCTTAAGTGTCACAGGAGACATATGCCTATCAGGACTGAGTAGTTCTTGTCCTAACGTGTGCAAGGTGCTTGTCGGTCCCACTAGTAGCATCAATCTCTGATTGTGTCCTCATCATTTATTACAAACTCAGCTGTGGGAATACTTTTCTTCTCTCCCTTTTATTAATTCTAATGTAAAAATCATCTCATTGTCATACTGGAACAGAAGCACCTTCAATATCTGATGACATGCCATTATGCGATTTTCTTCCCCTTTAAAGTTATAGCAGGTATCAGGGAGACAGATGAGAAATTCTATTACATCGTGAAAGAAGAGAAGAATTACAGAGAAGCCTTGATCCACTGCAGGGACAGAGGAGGAACACTGGCCATGCCTAAAGATGAGGCAACCAACGCCCTGATTGCTGACTACATCTCCAACAGCGGCCTCTTCCGAGCATTCATCGGGCTGAATGACATGGAGAAGGAAGGACAATTTGTGTATGCAGACAACAGCCCACTGCAGAACTACAGCAATTGGAAGGAAGGAGAGCCTCATGACCCAGCTGGCCGCGAGGACTGTGTGGAAATGCTCAGCACGGGAGAATGGAATGACTCTGAGTGCCAAGTCACCATCTACTTCGTCTGTGAATTCCTCAAGAAGAGGAAATAAAAGTGCCACAGAATTCACCTGGCACCTGCTGTGCATGCAGTAACCCCTCCTCATTCACCCACTGTAGGGAAAGCAGAAAACCAGGGACAGGGCTCAGTCCAGCCTTCACCTCACTGGGTTAAGCAAGAGTCACTACCGTTAAGATGGCAGTGACAGTAAAGTCAGCACAGGCATGCAGGGAGCATCCAGCCAGTTGTGAATTCTAATTTCATTTCTATGTGCCATTTAGGATGGGCATTTCTATGCAAATTTAGGGGCAAATTTAGAGCACACAGCAGTGAATATGAGTTCACTAATGCTAGGAATGGTAAACTCACTGGTATATTAATTACTGATGTGCTTCACAAAGTCCACAGACAGAAAGAGTTGGGATCTTTACTTATCTTGGATCTGCACAGGAAATCCTTGCCATTTCCCTGCTGCCTTCAGAGCTGGGAGAACAGATTTGTAGTTTCTCTTGAAAAAAATCCTTCTTTTTTTAGAATTATAGAGTAATTGAAGTTGGAAGGGATCTCTAGAGGTAATCTCCTTGAATATTCCATGCGAAGCAGGGCCAGCTTCAAACTTAGATTAAAAGTTGTTATGCTCTCCTTAATTTGGCGGTGCAATTATATTGCCTCATATGCAGGGGAGGACTCACTTATTTCAGCTGCCAATTCTATCGTCCATCAGGCTGGTCTGAGGTGTGAGAAATTAATTTCACAATTGCACCTCTGCATGCAAGCCTGCACAGCTTATAGGTAACCTAAGACAAAATGGAGCAGTTCTAGTCTCCAGTCCCCCAAAATCTGTAAAAAACATAGAGAAGTCTAGCACAAATTGAACAGTGAAAAGGAAGCAACACCATTGCTGCAGCCTGTAAACAGGCACATGTAGCATCAGCTACATGTGTGCACTGCTGGCTTAACAAATGCTGCTAGGAATGTTAACTCCCTAACTCAGTAGCCAGTAACATTTGGTGCCTCACGCTAAAATCAGCTGTGCCTTTACAATATTGGAAGCAGATATAGAACAGGCTTCATTTCCCAAGAGCCCCAATTCAGGTGTGGGTGAACAACTTAGTCATGCACTGCAGCAGGGCTTCTCCACAGAACATGAGCAGCGAGTATGAAGGCTTTGTTGTCCAAGCCTGGCTACTCAGATCTCCATGTCAGTATGCCACAATGGATATTTTCATGTCTTTCATAATACTGGAGAAGCTCTCTTCTTCAGGCACCACAACCATCTTGCCTTCAGAAGTAAGCCTGCTCTTACTCGTGGTTCACCTTTGTTTACAGCAGGAGACGTCAACAGAAATGCCAGGGCTCCTGTAATGAAGGTCTATAGATTTTCTTTCCCACCTGACACTAAAAATGAAGGAATATCTGGAGGCTAAGAAGAATGTTAGACACTAAGCACAGTGCAGCAATGTACCCTGCAGAGCACTCTGAGCACCGGCTGCATATGGTCTTCCTCTGTATATATGAAGAGCTGGACATGCCATGAGCTATTAATGCAGAGGGGCAGCTTCAAGTCTCCCTTTTACTGCTGTGTACAGTGCTGTAAAGACAAATAGACAACAGTCTACTTTCTCAACCTCACCCTCAACAGGAAAATCCTCCAAACCATTTATCTGGTTGTTAGTTTGACTCCAAGCTCATATTTGAGCAATGACCAACGCAGCAGCATCCCAGCAGACTCAGTGACTCAGAACCACTCTTGCAATACAGTTTCTCTGCCACTTGTTCCACCAGAAAACCGCCTATTGCTACGAGCAGTAAATTACCCATGTTGCCACACACCCTCCAGGGAACTATTCAGGCCCATGAATGAAGGGGTGGAACCACATTTCTTTTTATTGCTGCCGTACTATGCTATGAGAGTGTTTGGGCACATAGGTTCACTTAACACAACATAACTCATCCTGGATTGTTCCCTTCCTGGGAACTGGTATTCCCCCAAATTAAGCAGAATTACACTTTTTAGGATCTATAATAATAAACTCATTAAGCTGAACGCTTTGGTTTAAGTATCATTAATGCATAATGATAAAGAATGATTAATTCAAGGCAAAGTTTCTTGAGGAAAAGTAATGCCTTTTAGAAGTTAAAGTGCAGGGCTGCAAAACTCACAGTAGGCCAGTTCTTACTAGTCATGCAGAAGTACCAGAGTAGCATCACTGTGGGTAGGGACAATCACACTGATATACTCTCCACACCCCATCTTAACTTCTGACCCAAAAAGTCACCAATACATGCTTGCCAGACTGGGGGTCCAAATTCCAGAAACTTCTTAGCCATTCTGAGACCACTGGCTGACAGAATCCTTAATGCTACGCTCATCATGAACAGCTCACTTTTCCATTCTTTTCAGAGGAAACTCAGGGCTGGGAGAAGGTGAGAGAGGACAACAATTGCTGCAGGATCAAGGTCTGCCTGAGATTGGATCAGGAACTCTCCTTCATGTACAAAATCAAGGAATACATGTCTAAATTGAAACTCTGGTCTTTGGGAGACTGTGAGTTACAAGTAATCCCGGAGCACGCTCCATGTATGGGAAGGAATGATGGTCACAGTCTCTGGCTGTGGAAGTGAGAGGAACTCGTGTTGAGTTTCTGCAATGGAAAGGCTGGAACTGCCCATTTCCTCCATCCTCCTCCTCTCTTACCACATCAGGTTAATCCTTTCTTAAATAGAAAAAATAAACAAAACTGACCCTTTTACCCACTAAATACTCACGTACAGTGGGCAGAGCCATACCTGTTGAAACAAGTGGACCTGGGGTAGCCGTTTCTTTGCTAACTACTGAAGAGGAACAGTAGAGGAGCAGAGCAGCATTCCTCCTAGCCAGGCAAAAGTATGATCAGGTGCTTGCACAACCCATTCCTGCAGCACGAGGTCCTAGTTAATAAATTTTGCCAAGAAGCTTAACTCACAGGCCAAGACAAACAAAAAAGGCTATCCCACACAGGAAACCTGGCAGGTAGGTCCATACAGCTCTGCACCATGAAATGTGGACACAAGCTTGAGCATGCACTAACTCAAGTATAATAGTTGTGTTTTGCAGGAAAAATATACTCGTTATAATTAAGAATTTGGGCTCTAGCACTGCTCACCAATGGAAATTCACTGTGGTGGGTAAAGTACCTTAACTTTCTCCAGGAAGTGGATGGAGCCAGGAATACAGGAAATGGTGCCTGACTATTCAGGATTTATGGTCTGGTAGAGCCTGACACCTAAATCATTTCACCCAATGCCAGTATTTTTTTTCCCATGCTTTTCTTTTCATGATTCCCAGGCTGAACCTTTCTTGTTTCAATTTATGCTTCTTGTCCTCCCACCAATTACCACTGTGAGGAGCCTGGCTTAATCTTCTGCTGCTATGAGGTCCACCTGACGCCGTATCTTCTTCAGGCAGGACAAATCCAGTTCCTTTAGCTCTCCCTTATATGGCTCTAACACCAACCATCCTGAGGGCCTTTAGCTGAACTTGGCTCCAGGTCTTCAATGCCTTTTCTCTCCTGGGGGAGCTCAAAAGGACACAGTGTCTATATGTGGTCTAACAAGTGCTGAGCAGGAGCATAATCCCTTGCATCAAGCTCCTAGCTGCACTGCCTCCAGTAGAGTCAGGATGCTATTAGCCATCTTTGCTGCCAGGACTACCCAAGGCCTTCTCAGAAAAGACAGTGAGCTCCAGCCTGTATTGGTGCAAGGGATCAGCATTCCCAGATAAGGGAAATTGCATTTGTCCTCGCTAAATTTCGTAAGGTTCCTGTTGGCCCATTCCTCCAGCCTGCTTATGTCCTTCTGTATGGCAGCCCTGCCCACAGCATATCCACTGGTATGATTTACCACTGGTGAGATCCATGCTGATTGTTCCCAATCACCACCTTCTCCTTCATAAGCCCAGAAATGTGCTCCAAGAGAACTTACCCCTTTTAAATTCCATGAGGGCCACAGTGATGCTGATCAATTTATAGTCCCCTAGATTGTCTTTGGCCTTTTTGAAGAAGGATGCAACATTTACCTATTTCCAATCATTAGGGACCTTTCATGATCTCCACATCCTTTTCAGTATGATAGAGAAGCCTTGCAGAGACATCAAACCAGTTTTATTGGCACCTTGGATGTAGCCTATCTGGTCTCATGGAATTTTCTGGTCAAGCACTTGCAAGTTCTCTGACTAAACACTCATACTGCTTGTAGTTCTATTTGAACCCTTTCCTTAAGTGCAGAAGAATGGGATAGCTTGTTGGTAAAGATAGCAAAGAAACTTAAGAATGCCTCAGCTTTACCTGTGTCTGCTGCCCCTCCATAAAGCAGTGGTTCCACATTTTCTTTGATCAGCCTTTTTATACTGACACTGCAGTGGAAGCTCTTCTTGTTTCGCTTCCTGTGCAAATCTCAACTGCATTTAAGTTTTGGATCTCCTGAGGCTACCCCTACAAACTCAGGCAGTGTTTCTAGATCATTCCACCACAACCTGTCCCTGTTTCCACTTCCTCTATACTGCCTTTTACACTGGAGCTCCACCAAGCTCTTTAGCCACATCAGTCTGTTGATATACCTGCTTGCAACTGTACAGAGAATACAAGACAGCTACCTAAGATCTTGCTACACCACTGTAGGAACATTTCAGAATGCTTCCTGCTTTCAGCCAGCCAGGATTTTACAATCTGCTATATTCTGAAGATTGTCACCTCACACAGTGCAGGCATTATCATCTGGCTTTCCCCACGTTCAGAATGCACAGATACCTATAGTAAACAAAATGGTTCAAAAACTAATTCTAGTAAAAACGATCACAGAATCAACATGTACATTAAGAATATGTTTTCCTCAAGCATTTCAAACAATCGCATATGGGCATTCAGCAGATCCACTTCTTTCATTGCCTTTAACCTGTTCAATCACTTAAGAAAAATAAAGAAGCTAGCACTTAGAACAATGGAGCACCACATTTTTGACCACAGCCACAGGAATGTGTAGGTATCTCTAGTTTCACATACAGGCTTAAACAGCACATTTAGTTGTAGTTCAAGTAGCTGAAATTGCTGGTAAGAAATGCAATTTGACACTGTGTACGATGAGAAAAATAGTAAATGTGTCACAGAGAGAGGGATTAACTTATGGTTATTTGGAAAGCATTGCTCTAGATTGTCTTGCTTTAATAGTTTGCACAGGTACAAAAGCCATGGGTTGCCATCTCTCTTTTATTAAAGTCATACTTAACCTACTCAACATACGTAAAAAAGAATGAGCAAGATCAAAGCAGTAGCTTAATCTGGGTTGGTTTTATGCTTGTGTGGAAAGGGACAACAGCAAGTTGTAAAACAATTCAGTGCCTACCTGCTGCGTGCAACACGTCTGACAGGAGCCCTGGGGCCCCACCTTCCCTGGCCTGGGAAGGTTTCTCCACGCGGATGTTTCAACACAGGGAAGAAAAGTTTCACTTGATTTTCATTAGGTGGGAGGGACCAGGAACTTGCATCACCCTATTTTGCAGACAGCAGTAGCAGCCTAACAAAGCAGAGTCACTAACTACCCAAAACCCTCCATGGCTGGAAAATGTCTGTGACCAGGTACGTTTCTGAAAGCCTAAGACTCTTAACATCCTCAGTGCTATACCTGTGCTTAAACATCACTGAAGTCCCTCCTAATCAAGTGCAGAACTACAGATGCTGGGGCAGTACAGAGGCTGTAGCTCCTCTCTGGTATGATGTAGCACAGCATGGGAGCATTTGCAGAGCCATGACCTTCTCATACAATGCTATTTCATAATATATCTTCCCTTACATTGCATTTGTCTTTGCTTATGTGCTTTCCAAAACAGAAGTAACTTTTTTAAAGTAGCCAGACGCCAATGTCCTGGGTTCAGCAGGACAGTCAATTATTACCTTGGTCCTAATCGTTGCAGACATAGTTCAAGACATACAAGTAACATCTTTTTTTGAAACAGATTTCAGTCATGAATTCTCTGTTCATTTTTTCCCCTTGCCAGATGTTTCAAGTTTTTGCTATCTTATTAACCTCTTAGCAGTGAATTGTCTAGCATAAGATGCCAATCTTCCCAACTTCATACAATAGAAGTCTTTATATCAGTTGCCCCACAACATTCTCTGAGCACGTGGGGCACTCTACCATGTGGCGGGTGGAAGGAGCAACAATGATGATCAGTCAGACAGTAGAAGATTAAGTAGAACTGCAGAAAAATGCAAATGCAGAGTTGGCGGATGCTTAGCATGTGAGCTCAGGAATTTATTTCCCACTGCGAGCCAGTTTCTAGGTCTTGAAAATGCTTTAAAGCTTGTCAGAGGAAATCTAAAAGGTTGTCGGTAGATCCAAATGGAAATCTCAATTCAATAGCTCAGGAATCCAGAGCTATCTGAAAGTTCACATAAGCAGGAGAGCTTCCTCAGGACCTGAAGAAGCAGAAATACATTTTCTGCAAAACCAAGGGCAATTACAAGCCTTTCTTTTCATTCATGCTTTCTTATATTTGAACATTTTCCAGTGCAGATATATGCCAGTGGACCCATTAAAGTCGAAACAGGAAGATATATGTGTGCACTGCACTGTCTCCTCCTTGGACAGAACAGTGTGTGACAGATGTTAGTAACCACACATGCCATGCCATTTAAAGAGTCTCATAACAGAGAAAATAAGAGAAAAATAATAATAACAACAACAGAAGAACCTTACATCAAAACTACCCAAGCAGCCATGAGAGTTTGGGAAGCAGAGGAAGGAAGATTATGGAATAAAGACAGGTACACTTGCTTATCCTCCCCACTTGTTCTAATTGCGTATTAAGATATGAAGATTCAGGCTGTGATTCCTCCTAACACACAAGGATCTGATTTGTAACTTGGAGATAATACACTGCGTATGTCCTGTGCTCATCCCCTTTTGGTCATTGCAGATAGGTAAGTTTCTCTGTGTGTGAGGTTATTAGCCAGTTCCTACTCCAATGAAGGTTAGGCTCACTAGAAAAGCTGGAAATGAGGGCCAGGTGTTTGTGTGGTCAGAAAAACATGGGAAGTAGAGGAGAGATTTGGAAAAGGTTGAAGAGAGACCCTCATAAGCACAGCCCTTCTGCACTGTTCCATCCAGAAGACCACTTCTAGGGGAGGGAGCTGGACAAAGCCTTGTAGGAACACAGCACAATCCTGCACTGAAAAGATGTTTTCATTTTTTTGCTAATAAGGTTAGCAAAAACCTGAAAATAAATATTTTCTAGAGAAGAGCCAGACTGGGACATGCAAAGATGTCCCTGGAAGGAAAAAAATTGTTTAGGTTTGAGGTAAAGTGTGCAGTTCAGTACCGGGCACCCAAAATGTGGGGTAGATGTGGATTCCCCTGATCACCTGTACAACTACTTCTCTGGGGCTGGAAGACAATCAATTTAGTGTGGGAGAAGCTGGAGAGATCTTGGTGTCTGAAGTAGATCCAAGAAGAAAGGAAGATCTTTGCTTTGTGTTTACTTCATCAGAGACCACATGAATCTGTGACTCAGCTTCAGAGATACCACTCGTTCTCCTAACCCATATGAGAGGCTGAAAAGCTCAGGAGTCTGGAAGGAGGCTAGGGCAAGTTGACACAACTTCAGTCCTGGATGGGTTTGCTATAGGAATTTATTCTGCTAGGCTTTGACAGAAAGAAAAACACAGACTTGGAGGGCAAAGAAGAAGAGCATAACATCTTTCACTCACTATGTCAAACATGCCTGGAACCAAGTATGTATGTTTATGGCATACGAAGTCTCTTCAAGTTACATGAAGTCACTCAATCAGCCAAGGATTTTGAGTCGTTTTAAGCACCTTTTATATTTACTTCCATATCACTGCAGAAAACACTGAACTAGTTTGGTCCAGGAATTTCTCTCACCTAATTCTAATTATCTGCAAGGTAGATGTTCACATCAGGCCTGGCCACCATAAACTTCTTTTGCAGTCAAGAAGCAGACACAAATGATTCATATGATCTATTTTCACATGCATACTTCAGCACAAAACAAACTGTTCCACAGAGGGGGGCTAGAACTATAAGGTCCTTTCCAACCCTAACTATTCTATGATTTCTATGTGGCTATGGCTATTTCTTTTCTGTTTCTAGTGGGGACTCCAGTCAGGTAGCTCAGAGATACACATAGGCTATTGGTCAGCAGAATTCCACCCTGGTTTCTTTCACTGTGCACCAGAAACCCGAAAGGACTTCATACAAGGTTAATTATTTCTTTCCAAGTATAGCTAGATATGTAAGTGTATGAACACAACATTACAGAATCACAGAATCACAGAATCCCAAGGGTTGGAAGGGACCTCAAAAGATCATCTAGTCCAACCCCCCTGCA
>JAVHNF010065896.1:22284-36599 GCA_034783455.1 Micropsitta finschii
CTTTTTGTCTTGATGGTCGCTGAGGTTATGTGCATGGTTAATGTAAAATGGATGTCAGTTGTACATACATGCATTCACACACATGCACACACAAGTGGCTTAGACATAACCACAAGGGGCACTGAATAAAGCAAGTAATTCACATTCCTCCTTATCATTCTCACTGGGAGGTGTAGTTGATGATAGAAAGGAATGGAGCTTGTTGCTGCAATAGAAAAGAATGACAGAGCATTTTCCTACTGATTCATTCAAGCCCAACAAATGGGGCCAGTTTTGGGAACCAGAAGCTGGTTTTGTGTAGATAGTTTGTGCAACCTGGTGCACAGCAGGAGTGAAAAGTACCATCCGTTCACATCAGAATACTGTCCTTGGGTCAAGGCCAGTTGTCCTTGGGAGTTTTGCATGTGTTCTCAACTATTCTTCCCATGTTTTATATTAAAAATTCTTCTATCTCCAAGTGAAGTTTGGAGTAAAAGGGAAGTTAATAAAAGGAAGTAAGGTTTGAAAAGGATCAATTTTATTAATCATTGAATCTGTTACTGTAGCATGTGTTGGTTTTGTTGGGTTTTTTTTTTGGTTGGTTGGTTTGTTTTGTGGTTTTTGTGGGGTTTTTTGGTTTTTTTTTTTTTTTTGTGGGGTCATAGCAGGCCACTGCTTGGGTCCTGGTCTGTGAGATGGATCCCACCCTGCAAGCTGTAAAACCACCCTAGCAAAGAGCTTGGAGTACAAGCTCAGGTGCTAAATCAAGCCCTGAATCAGTAGGGACAAAAGGGTAATTAGGTTGGCCAACGTATTCTACGTCTGACAGCCTACCTGAAGGGGACAGGAGTAGGTAGTATGAGAGAAGCAGCATAACAGGGAGCACTGAGTCTCTACAGTAGATGCCTAAATGTATTTTTAAAGAAGCCTGCAAGGTTGCATATTCAGAGTACTGCAGACATTTCACGTGTCTCTGCTTTTTGTTTAACAGATGCTTTGGGCTATCCCTTCTGCTTCCTCACTGCCCATCACTATCTTGTTTCTGAGTAACACACTTGCACCTGCAGTCTTGTGAAACTAAAGAAAGTTTTGTTCTTCACAATAGCTAAGAAAGGAATCCTAGAGAACCACTTGAAGGCTAATATATAAATCCTTGGGAGCTTTAAGCTAGACTAGCAGTGCATCTTTATATATACGGTGCTGCAATGTAAGATGAGAAAGGAACCAATTAATTTTATACCAGGCATCTTATGAAAGGTATCTCTCATCCAGCCTTAATTCAAAAGAAATTTCTCTGAATCAGAAAATGTAACCTCTGACTTTGTAGTTGTAAATCTGTAGGATTTAAAGTGGGGAAGTAGTAACTTGCTCGGAAATTGATGGTAGCTGTCACTACGCTGCAGGCTGGATTATAAAGTTAAATCTTTCTGTAATAAATGAATATATTTCAGATGGCAATTAAGATTTTCTCCAGTTATATTTTTTATAAAGAGACAGGATTTGCAGGGAGAATTTGTATCTTCCTTAGGCCAAGAGCAGATTAAACTGGGCAAGCCATAGAGTACATAAATTCTCCATCAGCCCATCACAGCATAGCATCCCCACCACTCATTCACTGTGATCAGCATGCTGTAAAGAAAACTGGTGGTGCTGAATTCTTCCCTGGGTTATCATAATTCTGGAAAGCTGAGTGTTTTTCTAGTCATTATCACATAATTTACAACTTGCCTTATTCTGTACTCTAGTTTTCTCTTTATTGCTTAAGATGTTGTCTTTTTTTATTACAAATGCATTGAAAAAGAAAATGCAGTTTCATCTCTTTTCTATATCTCATCTGTTTAGGACTGCAAAGCTAAACAATATGAAATTGAATCCAAATCTGATGTACATCCTTGTCATGTGAACTAGTATATCAAGAGATATTTGCGTGTGTGTGTGAATCATGTTTTCACATTTACTGTATTTCCTACAAAATAAGAATAAGGGTAACATTTTCAGCATCACCATACAAGTCACCTGGTCTGTAAATCCCATTTTCAAGATTAAGAGCTTTAAGAATTTCAGAGTGGGTTTGTCTTATCACCATTTAGTGCTTATCATTTCTGAGAATGGCACTTGGGCCCTCTGAGTACATTTGAAGTGTTGCCTCTTGGTTTCTAGAAGTAATTTGAGGATGTGTTGATTGGTGATATTAGTTCTTACACAGAAAGGACTGAATAAATGTTGTCTGTTCATCGTCTGTGTTTCTCTTCTTGCAGCTGTTTGGAACAGTAGTCTGGATTTTGGTAGCTTCTACCCAAGTTCCACTGCCGCTGCTGCAGGGATGGGTGATGTTTGTAGCAGTGACTGCATGGTTCCTGTCCATCGTCTTCCTGTGTGTGTTCCTCTTTGGTTATGCAAATAGAATTGCTGTCAACTGGAACCAGACGGTAAGATTTTTTTCCTTTTTTAAGGATTCCCTTTATTTTATGAACTGGAAATTATTTCATGAGAAGTACTGATCCAGAGTCTTAATGCTAGGCCTTCTGTTTTAGTAGAAAGGTTTTCAAAACAGGAATTCAAAACTTAAAAAAGGAAGAGCAGGGCTATAAAGATGATGGATGAAACACAGGACCTGTTTTATGATGGATGCTGAAAGAGTCCAGCTTTTGAAACTGAAGGAGTGCACTTGTCCTTTCTGAGCACATAAAATGCGTGAGCAGCAGGAAGAGAACTAGTTTAACAAGGCATGACAACAAATTCCTGTGAATGGATAGAAATAATCATGGACTGAAAATGGGAAAATATTTCCTGACTATTAAGGAAGTGGTAGCAACACTCTGCGAATAATAGGGGTACATGTAATAGTGTAAAAGAAGTAATACATTTATGAACACACAGTGTGATGTGGTTATCTGAGATAGCATCGGCTGGACTATAGAACCCAGGAAATCTCCTCTGGTTCCTGAGGAAGTCCTCTGCTGACTTTTGGTTCACCTCCTTAAAGTCAAGGTAGCATTGTTGAGTGGTTGTTGACCTTAGGGTAGTCAAATGCAGCATAACCTGTAGTATGATATAGCTTAACATCTTTCTAGGAAGCTTAAAGTTTATCTTCCTTAAAGGAAACCTGGTGGGACAATAAATAATTACACTCTATCCATCTTTTCTTCATTGTGGAGACATGACTTGATTCTTGCTGTAATGGATTGTTATGGCTTGTGCCAATAGTTCTCACAGTCTGTACCTTTCTGTTAGAAAAGGGAAATTGTTCATTCCAGTTTTTGCCAACCGCATGGATACATCAGGTTATTAACTGCTAATTTACATGCTCTTGGCATAAACTGTTTTATACTTTGGGGTTTTAGCACTCAACTAGTTGGGCAGGAGGTGGTATCACTTTCTTATATTGTTGGAAGTGAATAGTAAGAGGTGGCAAAACTATGATCAGAATTTCCAAAAAATCTTCCAAAAGGACCTGAACTTCTAAAATATTAGGAATGACTGTAACTCCTGATCACCTTCACCACCCTCCTATGCAACTTAGTTTTCCTGTTGACTTGATCACAGCTGGAATTGCATGCTTCAGTATCAACATCTGTAGTTTTTTACCTGTTCAAGTTATTCACAGACATTCCCTTTAAACATAAGGTCTTTAAAGCAAATTGTAATGCTTCATGAATTTGGGGCTGCAGCTCATTAGTGCTATAAGACTGGACTCTACTAAAATGAACTTTAGCACTTTGATAGCAAATACACATCCAGTGTCAGCTTTCCAGCACAATACAGGCAGTAATTACACTAATAATGACTTACAATTACAGAGTCCTTTACAGGGATCTATGCTGTGACATCCTCTCAAGTTATGATGCAACAAAGCCCTTGAGCATGTGCATAACTTAAGTAAATTATAATGTGTCCTAGGTTTCACTGAAACTGTCAATTTACAAGTTGCTGGGTGAGGGCATAGCCCTTTATAGTTTGAAGATGCCATGCAAATATTCATCTTACAACGATTGTGTAAGTGTGTCTTACGCATTGGCTACTCGATGCTGCAGTGATTTGTTATACTATTAATTTTGTCCCCTTGTAAGGGATACATTTCTGAAAAGCTTTCTATGTCAGGAAATTGCTATATGACTTGTATAAAAGCTGCATCTGTGGGGCGGTGTAACTTAACCTAAAAAGCTGTCATAGCATAAATGAATGCAGAATGAATTGTTTTATTTTTAACATAATAGCTGATACCCAACCCCTTCCAGCTGTCAACAAAAATAACACTAGATAGATCTTTGGACCACTATTTTCAGGTACCCAAATGTCTGTAATTTGTTGGCTCTAAATTCTTTAGTAGCACTTCACAAGGATTTTTTACCTTCTGTTGCAAATAGTGTTTCTAGTAATTGTTTTATTTTATAAAATAAAAAGGTGTACCTGTTTGCTTTAGGTTGGCATTTAGATAAATACATGGGGTTTACCATTTCATAAATGAAATTTACAGAAGCTACAGGTCATTAGAAAATTGGTAAGAGTCATGCTTAGTTGTATTGGAGTAGTAGAGATTCATGCACAAATGTGGTTTAAGACTCCAGGAGCTTAAATGTAAGTTTGAAAAATAGCATGGGATTCTGACAGCCCTGCATTTAGTAATACGTTACATTAGTATCAGTGGAGCTACTTATAATACTTATAATGTAGATACTAATACATAGTAGATATCTTGATATTAGTAAGATACTACAGAGTGAAAAGATGAGAGAAAATACAGACCTTAGGGAGGTACATTGCTCAGTATATCACTCTATTAAGCCAGATGGTATGATAAATACTGTCCTTTACAGCCTGACTCACAACACACTCGTTTACAAAATTAGATGTGAGCTAAGATAACATGCAGATCTGGTAGTGTTTTACATAAACTTTGTATGAGGTTTCAATGGCTGTACATGTGTGGGGGCAAGGAAGGATTAGGCACCACACTAATAGGTACTAAAAGCCAAAAAACCCTTGGGGGTTTTTGGTCACAGAAACCATAACCATACAAAGGTGAAACCCTACTGATGCTGCATAGCTTCACTGTAATTGCTGCTGGGCGAAGAAAATTAGAGGGTTTGGCAGGAGAATGAAGGAAATTAAAGAGTTTGTCTTCTGAAAATCGTTCTCCTGCATGCAGTCAGCATTGTCTTCCTTATGGAGATATTTGTCTCCTTTACAAGGAGTGGTGCCAAAAGCATACAGCTGGTAACACTGACATAGTTGCGTGCTAGTAGCTTGAGAATAATGGATGTCCCTGATTACCCCTGGGTTGACACAGGCCTTTCAAAGTGCTGGGATCCTGTGCTATGAAATGGGTAATTCAGGCTGTGATGTGGGGTTTAGTACTTGGCACACAGTGAACACAGACCAGCCTGTGGTCTGATGTGGTGCTGCAAGTGGTAGCATGAAAAATGAGTGTGTCTTCCAGCTCCAGTGAGCTTGGGAGGCCACAGCAGTAAACGTCTGATGGGGTGAGTACCGCCTCAGCTGCAGCAGAGCACTACAGCTTCTCCCATGCTTCAGTGCACTCATGCTAGAGTAGGTTCCTGGGATTTTTTTACTGTGAGGTACAGAAGTTACAGCAGAGCTGGAGACTTACAGAGTGTGTTTTGTGCCCAAAGTTTGAGATTGGGCAAGCATGGCACTTAAAGGCTACCAATTAGGTTAGAAAGCCACCCTCTTCCCCCTTCTCAGTTCTGTTGCTGTCAGTAGGGTTTCCTTGTGATACTCCAAGAGGAAATAATCGTTTTTAAAAAGTTGGAGGGGGAACAGAAACAAAAAAAATCCCAAATCAATGGAAAACCAGAACTTGGGAATTACTGCAGCAGTTTTCCAAAAACTTGGATTCCCAGTCATTAGGAAAAGCAGTGTGCTCTATGACCTAACCTCAAATGATCAGATGATTCTTCATTAAGAGAAAATTATTTCCTGAGCTAATTGGAATAGGAAACTTATAGCAGCTTATATCATAACTTACCAGAAATTGACTAGGGTGATATTTATGAAGCTTTAGCTGCTCTAAAATGTGGAACAACTGATGAGTTTGAAAAGCAAAATCTTCCAATAATAGGAAAATTTCACACATACAAAGAAACAATTGTCTAAATAGAGAAATGCAGCACATTCTCACTTTGGTATTTGATATAGTCAATAGGTAGGGATCTTGCACAGTAATTTCTAATGCATATGAATGCTGTCTGCTGTTGTGATGGACTTGCACATGGTGTACCCTGGGTTCTCACTCTTGACATACTAGTAGTCCATTGCACTCAAGTGAATTAAAAGTGCTGGAGATAGGGTATATAATGTGGATGCCATCAAAAAGCATACATTTACTTGTGTAGAACTTAAAACATTGTGTCTATGGCCTTTGTAGACCTGCTTGGGTATGGACACAGAGTATATATTGAATGGACTCAGGAACTGAGTGCAGTGCAAATGTCAGTTTTGCAGACTCACAACAGACTATCTTGAAGGAATATTTTAGACATTTTAAAACTGTACAGGCATGTCTTGGTTCTTGCCATGTGGAAACCTCAAAGAGATTTAGGTACCAAAGCTGCTTTTTCATGTGCTCCAATAGAATTAGAAGTGAGAGATGTTTAAACCTTTTGTTCAGCTAGCATTCACCACAGAAGAGGGAAGAATTGCCTAGATAAGGCAAAGAGAGAAGCATGTTTTAAGTAAATCCTGACTCCTGTCCCCTCAAGTCCTGGGCATTTTATTCCACAACATCATTAAGTACTTCCAGATTACTGTATTTTGTGTAGAGCCAAGTTAGGGAGAGTTGAGGAATGTCTCAGTTCTTGGATTCTGATTTTATCAAGAAATAAACTTCAGCTGTATCAAGGTTGAGGTGTTTCCAATTATTCGCAGAAGCAAAATTTAAGCGTGGAAGGGGAACTTCTAGAGCTTAGGTTATAGTTAAGAAGGGATTTGGGGGATGGGAAGCTTGTATTGTACTGCTTAAATTGTGATGAAGTTGCCCTGTATGTCCCTTCTCCTTTATGTAAACTGTATGAAGGGAGAGTTCTGTAAGCTCTAAAAGCTTTAAAGTGATCAAAAGGTCAGCATATAGATGAGCACATGCCTTTAACTTGAAGGAATACATGGTTTGAGGAGAGTTGCCTCTTATCACTAATTATGTTAGTGAATTGCTTGTAACTGCAAGCAGCTGTGAAAATATGTCCAGGTTAAGTTCTCAGATGGATTTAACGCTGCTTGTCTAAAGTTAATGTTGTCAGTGCATGTTTCATGTTTCAGTAGTGGGGTTCATTTGTACTAAGGCTATAAGAATTAGGTAAGTATTGCAGCCTAAACTGAGTCTGTCATTTGCTTTTCAGGATTTTCTTTTCCATGGGGCTACTTTTGTCTTTTATTTTGGAGCTTTTCTACTGCAAGCAGCAACTACATCTCTGCATCACTTTCCCCGCAAATTCAATTCCACCTCACAAGAGAAGATTATGGCAGATCATGAATATAACATAAGCATAGCAGCCTCGGTATGTATTTCATATATTTATATTTGGGGAACAGAAGTCTGTTGCGAGCCCTTGTAGCCAAATTGGGAACTTAACAGCAAGCTGGAATAGAAAGAGGAGCTGTGAAAAAAAGGGATTGTCTTTGAGAGTACCAAATAGTGTCCATCAGAGACGTGCATAAAATATCGGAATAAGCTAATGTGGTAGGTGCTCAGCTGCTACTCTTCACTGTAGTATTATAAATATATAATCACTACAGCTCATAATTTTTAGAAGAGATATTTTGTAAAAGCAATGTTGGTTATTGGAATAGAAGAAAAAGGTAACAACTGAGCCTTCATCAAAGCGTCGTGTGAATTTCATGTCTGTGCTCAAACCTTCAGTAGTTTCTTTGATACCATTTAGATAGTCCATGAGGAAAAAGCCTTGGACTTATATCAGGTATGAAAGTTACCTGTAAGGGTCCTGCTGTCTTTTGTGGCAAAGATTAGAGTGCTTTTATTGATAGGCTAAGCTCAGGCTTCATTTTTCTCACTGTAATTGCATCATCACTGAATCTCTGTATCTAGTGATGTGGGTGTGCATAGCTGAGTCAGAAAATACACCAGGTTCTAGCTTTCTCCCTGGTTGGACTCCTGAAAGGGAAGTAAAGACGACCCTGTAGGATTAACTTAAAGAACCAGAACTACTGCTGTTACGGTTTTTGTACCATCCAGAGGGTCTTGCGCACCTCAGTGAACTGTATACATATGTTAAGCTTCTAAAACCCTCTGTGGGTATTAGTTGTCCTTAAAATTAAATGCACCATTAATTTTCCACAGTAAATACCTTCAGTTCATCTTAAGATAAAAACAGGTGAAAGTAACGTGTAAGGTTCACATCCTCTCTACAAGAGGAGAATAAAAAGAAGAGGCCTTTTGCTTTGACTAAGCCAGTCTCTGATGGGGTGAGGTGGGCATGTCAGTCTCCAAGTCCAGAGTGCCTCACCATCACCCACTTGCCAGTAACACACTAAATCACATCTGCTACCTGTATGGCCCCATGGCAAAAGGACAGAGGTGGTGTCTCATAACTGCACCTGAACGAGGGGAGGGCTTTGAAATAAGCAAGTATCTCAAAATTTTACCTTAAAGTGTAGCTCTCCAGTCCTTCTTTGTTGTGTTCAGGTCCCACTGAATATATGGTCTTCAGTAATTTTGTCTGACAACAGGATATTGGTAACTCCAAGAGACTCTTTTCTCCTATACTATTTTTCCAAACGAGAGTTTAGTTCTTCAAGCTCCTCAACTCCCTGTCAAGATAGGGGAGGAGGAAACTATTTTGTAACTTGCCTCAGTATTTTTAATTAAGAGATGCTGAGAAATGGTGTATCAGATAACTGTAGTCTTCAATGTCTTTGCATTTTTTCCAGAAGTATATAATTAAAAAATCAGGGCACTCAGAAAAAAGCTGTAGTCCTTTAAAACACTTCATTAGAACAGTCCTATGATCTACATGGAAAAATACAAAAGGTTTCTAACATTTTGTCTTTTAAAATTACTTTTGTATATTGTGATTAAAAATACACATATTCATTTTATATGGGTAATAGTTCTATGGTGTAGCATCTATTGAAAACTTCAATTGTTAATTTATCACTTGTGTGGAAAGCAAGTAGGTAGGTTGTTATGACATGATTGAATTCTTATGTTCCAAGAGACAGAATTTATCGTGAGCACCTGACAATATGAGAAACTTCAGCAATTCAGTTTCTCGTTTCTTCCTTCTGGTTTACATTACATATTCAGGTTTGCTGTGCAATGACCTTCAAATATATACAGTTCAGTGCTTGGGCAATAGTAACTTCCTGACATTTCTCAAGAGTTGATTTAGTGGCTGGTTATCTGGTCAAGGAGGCCAAATTTGAAGCTGTTTCTCTACTTCTGCAAGTAAAAGGGTTCTGTTTAGAGGGATGTCTTCTTAGCTGCTTGCTGGTAAAGGCATTCACTTGGAAACAAATTGGAGATTAATGTTTGGTCAGTCTAGATAAGAAGAAACTAAAATACACAGTGTACTTACAATTACTTTGTTCCATAACTTATGCAGACATTCTGCTTCATATTCTGTTTCAGAATGTCATCTGAAGCAGCAAGTCAGTGAAAAGCAGTAACATGGAGTTATAACAGGTTAATAAGAGGACTTCAGAGGATGCTAAACCTGTCTTTAGCTTAAGCATTTTGGCTGGGGGAGGTAACTTTTGAATAATTTGTGTTCCTGTATTCATTTACAATAGAAAAAAAACAAATGTAGAGCAATATAAAGTGTGATTCACATTTTCTTTTTTCTTTTCCCCCCTCCCTGCTCCTCCTCTAGATTTTTGCCTTTGCAACAGCTGTTTGTTATGGTTGCAGCACAGCCCTGGCATTAAGGAGATGGAGGCTATAGCAGTTGAAGAGAGGTTGATGCCTGAGTGTTCTGCGTCAGATCAGATTAAGTGCTACTTGTCTGTTTTACTATAATCTAATTCCAAAAGACTTATTTTTTTGCTTTAAATCTGTTTCAAAGTGCTGAAATGCAGATAACTCCTTGCAAGTAACTCCCTAACAGAAAAAAGGTTTGCATCTCTTCCCTTCTAATTTTTACTTTTATTCTGTACTCATGAAAAGCATACTTATTGTATGGTATTACAGAGTTTAGGGATAAACAGATATGTCATTAGCAGATAAGAGAATTCTAGTGCTAAATCAGAAGAGGAAGAAGATGGAAACTAAACCAATGTGTTAACTGCATAGGCAGCTTAAAAGCTCCTCCCTTGTTAAATCCTGGGATTGGGCCTTAAGTGTTTTGCAGCATTACAGTGCGTTCCACAGAGGTGGAGTCCTGAGGCTCCTTTTAGCGTCATGGGTTTTCTGTGTGCTGCTCCTTGTGTGGTCAGAGCCCAAGCTGACTTTGTGATACCAGCTTAGTATGTATATTATTAATTTGGATGTACAGAGAAGATATTTTAAATAAACATCCAGTGAAATCTTTTGATACTCTTTTATAGCCATATCCACCTATGGTTATCTGATCCTTAAAGCTTCATGTGTTCTTTAGTACATGGAAACTGTTTGAGACAGTCAGTAGTTGGTTAGTTTTATTAATTTAGCTTAATCAGATCTATTTATACTGCAAAACTAAAACAGTGCATCTGTGTTGTGTGTGTATATACATGGTATATTTTTGTTTAACAGGAATATTTGCTCTGTTTTACTTTGTTAGAGTACACTTTGGTTTCGTTACTTCAAGTGCTGCATTTGTTACTTGTTATGTGAGTCAATATCATTTGAATGGAATGTAACCAAATGGTGAATAATATCTGACCTCAGTTCTTGCAGTGTTGTTATTTGTTGCATTCTAAACCTGAAGCATTGTAAAGGTGTTTGTGTTTGGACAGATGCCTACACAAATGTCTTACTGAAAGGAGTGGAATGCAGAGTGGTCTGCCCACTTTGGAGTTTGCTTCTGGCACAAATGAGGTTTAATTAAATATCCGTGTTGTATAATGGCATTCAATATTTTATATAGAAAAGCAATGTAACAAAACTGAAGGATGGCATTGCACTCTGCTTCCTAACACTCAGGCTGGCCTGCAGATGGTAAAACTTTTTGTAATGCTAGTAGATGATTTTTGGTGTTGTGAATAGTGCCAAATTGATCACCTGGGAGAAAAAGGCTTCCTGTCATTTGTAAAACAGCATACTCACCACATCTTGCCAATGCATCTGAGTACTCTGTAGAGACCAGCAGTGGCTGGGTAAGGAAAGACAGGACTTTCCTCATTCCCAGGCCTACTCCTTTTCCTGGAGTCAACCAGGGTGTCTGCCATGGAGGTTACTTTATCAAACTTGTCAGGTAGAAGGATTTCTGAGAGCCAGCCACCCCCAGCAGAGCCCTGCAGTCCCTGCTGACCCTATACAGGTTCTTAGGGATGACATAGCAGTGAGTGGCATCCCTTCTGACTACTGGAGCCACTTGATTGTCCTGAATTACTTCTGTGGGGTGATTTTGCATATCCTGTTTCCTTAAATTTTTATCTTCCAAAGATTTTGTACTCTGGCTGATTCCCTACCCCCCCAATTCTCTGCTTGCATTGAAACTTGTTTTGTGAACACTTTATCTATAACCATATACTTTTAAAAATACTTCATATTGTATAAAATACACTGGAGTATATGGATGAAAGTATGTAACAAAAACTTATGCTAAACAGCATTAAAGTTACTTAATATATTTATGGCAGTAGTCTGGTTATTAATTCTGTCTTTGGAAAGTATCAAAAAACTACCTTGCAACTTTGCCTGGCGTGATGCTAGATGTATAAAATTAAGGCTAAGAGTTCTTGAGAAGGCACAATTACATCAGTGCTAGTTTTGTCTAGTGGTTTGCTGTATGGCACAGCATGAATACTAGTAAGGGGAAAAGTAAGGTCAGATACAACAACGTTGGAAATGGCAGCTGATCTTTGGTATGGTTTCTTCTTTACCCCGCAACCTTGAAGTGCATTATGCACCACAGACTGTGCATGCCAGAGCTGTAGTCTCTGCAGCCAGCTGGGGTGATGTGGGAAAGATCTTAACTTTAACTTAAACCTACAGTGTAGGAAGCCCACACACATGGTGTCAATTCAAAAGCTGTCCAAGCTGGCATTTTTACCTAACCTCTGAGTTCAAACCCAAGGTGTAAAGCCCATGACTGATGGATGCAATTCAAGCTTCTTAGAAGTCCAGATAACATAGTGTGGTTAGTGTAGCACAGAAACTGCTTGCATAGTGAGTAAAGGCTCTTAAGTATCAAAGACGAACAAAGAGCAAAGAAGAGATAAAGGTAAAAACTACTGTAATGAAGAATGGCTTTCATGGCTAAAAAGGAGTGAAGTAATGGAAAATTTCTATTAGTGTGCAAGTTTTGCTGTACTTTGAGGAAGATTTAAGGAAGGATCCACCAGAACAAGCAGTTACATTCTTTTTTTTTTTTTTTTTTTTTTAAGAACAAAAAGAAAACAATTGATTAAATTAATTATTTTTTCATTACTTTGTACAGGGAGCTAAAAAGGTGAGTGTGACTCGGAAATAGCATGTGCATGCTGGGATGTCTGTATGCAAATACTGATACAGCAATAACACGTAATCACTTAGATAGGTATTACAGGTGACTTGTGCAAGTTGGTTCTAATAAATCTCACTCTTCCCTGTACACAAAGTCTCCCAAGCCTATGACCTTGTAGAACACAAGCTTAGATCTCTCAATGGAATGAGTAGGGGAGGACACAGGGAGATAATTTATCTCAATGAATTTCAGGTGAAAGGAGTAAGACCACAGTGTTTTCAGCAAACATCTTCATTTAATGTGAAGCTGCAGTGTAGGACTATCTAAGGTACCATGAACGTCCCAACTCTTAGAAAAATATTTCATGGCATTTGAATACTACACCAACTGTGCAGTAGCTGCTGGGAAGTAAGCTCTCTCTAAGGAGACTTTATGTCAAAGGGTGCAGAGGGAAGCAGCAGTTTGGTGCTTGTTGCTGAAGAGGAAGTGCACGTTTTAGAAAGCTAAAACTTTGTTAGAACTTTCTCAGAAAACATGCACAGGCACTACTCCACAGAAGTCCTGACTGCTTCTGTCACGCTGAGTGCCTGGAAATAACCCAGAGTGACACAGGCCCCATGGTGATTATTGATACGTACAGGGTCTGTCTGTTTGGATTCTCGATTTCTCACTGTGTCCTTTGGTTCTAACTCCTAACATGAGTAAAGTTCTGCTGCTGTAAAATGCAGCCTTAAAATGCAGCTGTAAAGGGTGAGAGAGACAGAACCAGGGATCTCGCAAATCTGTGCTCTTCATAGCAAGTTAAAGAAAAGGCACTGGAGAGTAACTACACCAGTGTCTTCTATTTAGCTTCTAAAACTGGATAACATTACTGACTTCTGTTGCATTTCATCTAAGCATAGTATTTTTGCATTTGCTTTTGTTACTTTAAAGAATGCTGATGTTCATCATTTTCCCAACTGAATGTGAAAAATGTTCAGAGCTTAAACCTCATTTGTTGCATTTTTTATCCATTTCCTGTGAAACTGGTCTCTGAATATTAGTGTCCTGGTGCATTTCACGCCTTATTGCCAGGCCATCCAGTTTGTACAGAAAGGCTTCCCAGGGCTTATCTATCAATGCTGGTGAGCCAGGAGTTCTCAGAGATGCAAATAGGATGCTGTTCTTTGCAGTCTGACACAAAGAAAAGCTTGGAAGTGAGAGGATGTTATATCTCTTTCTTAGCTGTATTTTGTACAATTGGTCATGGCACACTGGTCTTAATTGAGACACAAAACCATCAGCTGATAATGCAAATGTGGTCTATTAATATCAGTAAACAGCAATGGAAAGTATTTACTTCTTTTTTTTTAGACAGTGAGTTCAGCATGACTGTTCCCCTTTTTGCCACTGGGTTAAGTTTCTTTTGGTCCTTTATTGTGCTTATCTAAACCCTTCTCTAACCTGAGCAGCTCACAATTCACTGTATTTATCCTCAGGTGCTACTGGAAAGAAGTGCTATTCTCATTTCACATGTAGGAAACTTGGATGCAGGCACTAAGCAACTTGTTTGCTGAAGGCCTCTCATGGAAGATGTGAGAAGCCTGGAAAAGAGAAGGCTGCGTGGAGACCTCATAGCAGTCTTTCAGTATCTCAAGGGGGGCTATAGGGATGCTGGGGAGGGACTCTTCATTAGGGACTGTAGTGATAGGGACAAGGGGTTACAGGTTAAAACTTAAACAGGGGAAGTTAAGATTGGATACGAGGAAGAAATTCTTTACTGTGAGAGTGGTGAAG
>JAVHNF010065897.1:14922-25181 GCA_034783455.1 Micropsitta finschii
ATACGGGAGCACGGAGATGGGGATACGGGAGCACGGAGATGGGGATACGGGAGCACGGAGATGGGGATACGGGAGCATGTAAGTGAGACGTGACTTATGGGAAAATCCAACAAGGCTTTTGTGAATGGAAGCTCTACCTTAGGAGCTCCTAGGAGTTTCTGAAGGAGTCAGCTAGGGCAGGGAATCAAGTGGCCCAGGGATCCAGTTGATGTAATCTGCTTGTCTTTGAGAAAGAAAATACCACTGGCTGGAAACAATAGCCTGCTGACTGCCTGGGTCCACGTCCTGGTGCTCATACATCCCTGATCTCTCCATGCCTCTGCTTCATCATGAGCTGGCCATATGCATCATCCCAACAGAGACCTGTCTGGCATCTGCTCACCTGGAGCCGCAATGAGAGCAGAGGTCAGTGCTCAGGAGAGCTTTTGAGAGCAGCATCAGGCCATAGAGATGTGATTTCCTTGGCCCCAACAGCCTGTGCCTCAGGGACTCCTTTGGACCTCTCTTTAATAGCTCTTGATCAAATAACATCTGGTTTTTAATTCCTTATCACTCTTTTCTGATGTATTCTCTGGCTTTGCCATGTACCCTTTGGAGCTGGGATGGGAACAGGGAAGACCACAGTTTTGTGCTTGCAGATGAACCTCAGTGATTCACAAGGGTGGGTTTTGTCTCTTTCTGTTTGTTCTCAACATTCCATTTTCTGACTTTCTGAACACTGCAGAGGGCTGACATTTCCACAGAGCTATTTCCATTGTCAATCCAGCTCTTGCTCCTGGAGCTCTTTTTCAGAACCCGTTATGGTATGCCTGAAGCTAGGAGTTGGTTTTCAGGTGTGCATCACTTTACAGTTGCCTACATTCGATTTCATCTGCCATTTTGTCATCCACTCTCTCAATATTAGGAGCTCCTCCTGTAACTCTCTGCTGTCAGCCCTTGCCCTTATTACCTTCAGTAACTCAGTTCAGCAAACTGGGTTATGTTTCCATCCATTTCCTTCACAGATCCTGCATTAGGTGTCCTGCCTTCAGCAGAGATCCCTTCACAAAGCCACCTCCTTGCACTCCAGAAACTGAGCACATACTCCAGTCCTTTGCTTGCTGCTTTTTAGACAGACATTTGTCTATGAAGATCTTCTCTTTTGGCATCTTAGATGGCTTGCAAGCTTTTGGTGGGACCGTTTTCTTGCTCCAGAGGCACCTTGCAGATTCCTGAGGAAGGGTGAGGGGTTTGGTGAATCTCTCCCCCAAGTTGTTTCCACTGTTCCCTTCACCTTATGCAAGGTTTTAGCATTTGCAATTTTCCTGGGCAAGGAGGCCAGCAAATCTATTCCGTGTTGGATGAAGAATAAGCTCTTCTTTTGCTTGCTTTGAGCTTCATTCCCTCTAGTTTTATTTTATATTCCTTGTCCTTCTGTAGGCAGAGAAAGGAAAAGCTGAGCCCCACACATCCTCTCAGGGCTCCTATGGTTTTGTTGACTTCTTTCAAATGCCCATTATGGGAATCTCTTCTCTGCTGAAGAGTCTTGTCCTCCAGTTTTCCTCATACAAAAGCCATTCCAGACCTTTGATCACCCTGCTGTTTGGGTCACCTCATCTGATGTTTTCCCAGCTCTAGTATATATCTGAGATGAGAAGATCAAAATTGCCTGCAGAAGCCAAGGTATGGCTGAACCATGGATTTATGTAGCAGTGAAACTGCATTTCCTCTTGATCATACAATTTACCATTTTCTACTAGGTTTTCAAAGAGGCATCAATGATGTGTTATCAACATAGGTGACCCATTTGACATTTGAGATGCTTTCTTACAAATGATCTTCCTCCACCTGCAGTTAGTTTTGGTGTCCTCTTGTCACAGTGATTCACAAACATGCTCTTCTCCTGGGTTTGCTTGGCGATTACATCCCTGTGATTTACAGGTCTTCTTTTGCTGTTCCTACCTGACATCCCAAGAGCTATACACTGTCTTCCTCTCCTTGCCTTGTTATTCTACAGCATTTGAGCTCACATTTCTCTCCCTAAGCCCATCAGCAGGATTGTCCACTACATTGTTTTGCTCCCTCTCTGGGAGGCAAGCTGGTTTAATTATTAATATAGCCACTTCTCAAAGTAAGAGTGAGTGTGAAATACTAAATCACAGTTGTGGCTGCAATAGAGAAGACTGATTGACACGAGTCGTGTTCTGGCTTAGGTCATCTTTCACAGGACACTCTCATGCTGCAGATCTCGCTTGATCAGGCTGTGGTTGGTGCCTGGTGGGTGTCCACAGCCTCTTTAGAACATTTCAGTGGTCATTTGCTGTAAAATATGGTCAAAGGAGATGACTACTGAGCACTTGGCTCTGAAGGGAAGCAGGCAGCTGGCTCAATGGGGGGAGTGCCTGCAATGCAGCTGGGAATAAAGCTGTAATCCGTAATGCAAGATGTAAATGGAGCTCTGTTTGGATTGAACACTGATGCCCTTTAGAGAGTGAATGTCTGAGTGACCTCTGGTTTTCTCTCCCATTGAGATATTAATGTAATCATTGAATTGGATGTTTCTTTGCCAAGTGACAAATTACCTGTAAAAGACCTTGCTGAAAGCTTCTTCCGGAGTCACAGAACTGATTTCCAGATATCTCAGCACTTTTTTATCTTCTGAAAGACAGAAGTTCTCCAGACTCCTTGATCTTTGAGATATTGCAGGTACCCAGTAACAAGGGAGTACATCTTGTCCATGAGGATGGGCAGCAACGTAAGTGAAGCATGGAGGCTGGCTGATGTTATTCTGTTAATCTCATGCACTCAGGACCAGGGTTATTCACTGTTGACAACCTTTCTGCTATGATGAATTACACTGCAATGGTCCAGCAATCAAAAACTGTGGAGATATGTGAGCCAGTAGGGAGAGAGCTCTTCATGTTATCTGTGTAGCTAACTCCTTGTCCATGATTGAAACATATTTGAAAGGAACACGTGGAACGGAATGTGTCCACTGTTCAAAGAGCTGTCTGAAGCACTCATCTAGGTGATGTATTGATGATATGCACAAAACATGTGCACTGAACAGAGGGATAAAGGGTCCCTAAGGAACAGAGGCAATATATGTATATAAATGCAGCCTCCTGCTTTTGAAACTCAAAAAATACTTTCAAAGTCCTCTGGCTCTGAACTGCCTTCAGGACTGCTTGATTTATGGTGCCACGTGTGAGCTTCTGACTAATCACAGCTTCAGCTGACCACACGTACCCTGTCTGTGAGATGTGATCAAGAATCCACATTTGAACCTGTGCAGCCATGCAGCTCGTCATTAATGACTGCCACAGGCGGAGACCCGAGGGTGACTTTGGGCTGAAGTTTTCCTCCTTGCGAATCAAGCATCTAAACTGCCTGATGCTGACACAGCTCAGTGCTGTCGCTTTGTTCTTCGCTTCCCTCCTCGGAAAGTTGGGCGTAAAGAGGGAGCGTTGGGTGCTGACCACAGCACGTTTGCAGCAGTACACGTTCCAACTCAATCCCTGGCCCCATCCGGGCACAGGATTGTCATTGTGGGAGCCGCTCAGAGAAACCTCCCATCTCTGTACCCACAGGCACCCCACTCCCCTCTTCTCCCCCAGAACCTTTTCTAGTGACCATTTTCTCCTGTTCTCCTCCTGAGAGAAGAAGCCTGAGGTGCAGTATGTCTCTGAAGCCTTAGCATAGAACACAATAGAATCCTCCTGCTCTTTCCCTGTGTGTGAGGGTAGCCCATGAACCAGAAGACACTGGAGAACTGCATGTTCAGGCTGCAAATTGTCACCCATTGGTGTCTCATTGTCCTTCCCTGGCAGCTGGAGCTGTCCCTTTTCAGAGCTCACTATTGTCAGAGCTAACTTTAGGGACCAGCATCACTTTCTTTAATCCGTGCAAGATAAAGTGGGAAGGCACTTTAGCTATTTTTGAAGGCTCTGTGGAACCTTGCCTCTTTCTGAGGATATAAATACTTCTACTGGCATCTCACATCCAACTAGTGGGTAAGAGGTGATGGTAGAGAAAAATGACATTTCCCCTTCTTTGGAAAAAAGAATACTTTTGAGAAAAACTTCGCAAAACTTGGTAATGAGAAGGAAAAGCTCTGGGAATTCACACACACGCACAAAGGAAAACCACAAATTCCTAAGGGTTTGCAGTAACCCTTCCTTGCCTTCCTCCACCTTTCAGCCTCACCTCTGGATGATGTTCTGAATTTGTCCCTTGCTCCCTGCTAAGGCTTCTGCCAGCGTTCCTGCACTGAGATGCACTTGGTCTCTCTGGAGCCACACAGTGGGGCTCTTATCCCACCTGATGAAAGCTGGGCTCTTCCCACAGCTGCATCTCATGGCAGACACATTCCTAACCTGCAGCTCTTTTTGACCCCATCGAGGTGTGTTCAGCACTGCAGTGCCTCAGGCTTTTCCCATCTGCAGAGTCGGGGACCCGTCCGCACACCAGCCAGATGCATCTCTGCTACCCATTTGGGTGCTGCTGGTGGCTGATTTTCCCCTGATGTCCATCCCTGTCTGCGCAGGAGGCAGCTGAGCCATTCATTATTTAGAGGGAGTGTCTGGTTTTAGAAGCTGGCCTCTGTAAGGAGCATCTTCAAAGTGCCCTGCGATAACCCCTGGCACACACGATTTGAGCTTGGAGAAGCCCAGCTCCCTGTGGCTGCATCCTGTTTGATGGGATGGTGCCTGTGCACCGGCCTTCTCTGGACCTGGCTTTCAGAAAGCTAGGATCTAAGTTTTGGTGTAATGCAGGTGCTTCCATTACCTAGAGCTTTCTCCTGCCTCTTGTCCCTCTGTTTCCCTTCCTGCACGTGAGCCTGTGCAGGAGGAAATGTCACCAGCCTCATGTCGTGTGTGTCCCACTGCCCCGTGCTGCATGCTGTGGTCAATGCTTTGACCTGATTCCTTGCCTGGCACAGGAAGCTGAGGGGGGACAGCACTGTTTGCTTACCAAGAGTTAACTCGCCCTTCGGTGCAAGACACGCTGACAAGTTTGCAAGAACAGTACCCATGCCATATGCTGAGGATTTAGCTTTATAATCATCTTGGCTTTAGCAGCAAAGCTGAAAAGAGAAGCATTTTTGTGTTTATTATACGTAAGAAGATCTCAGTGGTTAAGAATAGACAGAGCTGAAAACGGAAGAAAAAAACCCCTCTTTGATAAGCCTTAAAGATTTAAGAGATGGAATCTACATCTGTGTTACCAAAAATACCTCCGTTAAACCTGGCTGCATGGGAGCCCTCACACCCCCACTGCGGTGCATTGCCCAGCGCTACCATTAGTCAGGCAGATGTCAAACTCCACTGTTACTTTCCAGCAGCATCAATCCGTTCAGCCTGCAGTATCACTTTCAAGTGGAATCTAAACCCGGTGTGTTTGTTTTAACTCGCTGTTTTCTTCCCTAAACGAATCCGTATATTTTTCGTGGGAGAATCCCCTGAGGAAGCACACAGGTTGTCAGTGCGCACACAGCAGCTTCTCCACGTCGAGGAAATGAAAAGGGTAGCTGGGTTTTATGATTCCCTGTGTGGTCGCAGAGCCCCTCCAGCCCCTGCTCTCACAGGGTGCTCATCTCTCAGGATGCTCATGCATCCTGTGCCTGAGCATGGCACTGTGAGACCCTGCAGGGCCCAAACCCACTTTGCCTATAGGAAAACAACCCAGTACAGATGCTCCCTTTGCAGCGAGACCTGGAGCCGTGCCTGGGAGCTCCAGGGTCCTCGTCCGCCTCAGGCTGGGGAGCCGTGGTGGCTGTGGTGTGCCCAGAGCTGTGCTTCCAGGGACACCAATCAGAGGTGCAAATGGGAATAAACTCCACCGTGCTGTGGCTATTGCTGGCAGGGGCACTCTTATGGCTGTGCTTGAAGAACGGCCCCCCTTGTCCATGGGATGCTCAGGGCAGCCGGGGGGAAAAAGTCTTCTGATGTGGCCTGGCTCCAACAATGCGTCTCATTTTGCTCCTCTGCCAGAAGATTTGTCTCCTAAAACCCATTCAGGCCTTAGATGTGGCCTCATGCCAAGGCTGTTATAAGTTGCCGGGTGCTCTGGCTGTTTTAATAACTCAAACAGGATTAGAGTTCAAGGGTAAGGGTTCGGCACTTTCTGGAAATCAGTTCTGCCTTCACCTGGCCACCCAAGAAGCAGCGGTATGTGAAATTGAAAAGACATGAGCAAAGCCCTTCTGTTGAGCTCCTCTGCGAGGACGTAGTGGTGAAAGAGCAAACCAAGCAAGAGAAAGCAATTCTGCCCTTTAGCCCCTCGCCTGTTCACATCAGGGTGTCATGCAGCCAAGGGTAATTTCTTACAACATAAGCTTTGTTATAAGCCTGTTCTTCCCAGTTTTTCACTATCCTGAAGTTTCTCACTGTGGTCTGGGACATTGCTCATGGGTGGGGAATGCACCAGACAGAAGGGAACTGTTTTGCTTCCACAAACTGCGGTTCTTCTTAAAACCGGTGTGTGTTTACAGCCCTCAGGCAGTTGATGCCCTTGAGCTCTATGGAAAGACGCACATTTATGCTTTGCAAACCTCCAAGGATCTCTCTGGAGTACTTTGATGGAGTCTGTCAGGAGAACCTGGCTGTGCCGTAGCCCCTTTGGTCACAGTTTGGTCATGCCAGTTGGTTTCCCTCAGCAGCCCCAGTCACCCCCATCTACTATGGGTGTCGTGGGGCAGGGAGCTGATGGAAGATGTGCTGTGGATGTGCTGTTCACAGAAGTAGGTTATATTTCAGGCGTAAAGGAACTTTTAGTGCATATTGTATGCCAAAGCCTAAATGAACATTTGGGAACAGGACTTCCCTGTTACATTTTTCAGCCTTATATCTTCAGTTAAGAGACAAGAATGTTTAAAATGCTCATTGCTGCTAGCTTTCCCTCCTCTCTTCCCACCATCCTCAGCAAAGTCACAGGTCCAGAGCTATGGTGTGTGAAGTGGCTGCACATCCCAGTTGTAACTGAATCCATTTTAGCTAGTTTGGGACTGGGCTCAGCCTACTCCTACATATTTTGGTGGGAGATCAATAGCTGAACAATTGCTGCTTTCACTGTCTCGTCCTGGGATGTAACTTCCCTGATGAACTTGCCACTCCTCCTGCTTTCTGTGCTTGCAAGAAGCCAGGCTGAGTTGCTATCAGGAGGAACCGAGCTGATTCTGTTCTCTTTCTCCGTCACCCTGATTAAAGACAGTTGGTCAGAGATGACTGTACCTCCTCTCCGTGTGCTAAAATCCACCCCCAATAACTCGCCCAGGCATCACATCAAAGTTGCTAAGGAAATTTGCTGCTGAGAGATGCCAAAATGCAAACAAAGCCCCAGATTTTTCATCCTTCATAGCAAGCCAGTGCAGGGGATTTTCCACTGCCTATAATCTTGCTCATGACATTCAAATGCAGGACATTGAAAATCTGCCCAAGAGGGGAAGGCAGGGGAAGTGTGCAGGACGAGTGAGGACCCTCTGATGGGTTTTTCTTCTTGACAGTGCCATGGGAAGCCCCACTGATGATGCTGCTGCATCAGCACCAGCAAAGAGATGTCATGTTTGGCAAGAAATTCTTTTGCCTTTTCCTTGGGAACCACAGCCCTTGCTCCTCCTTCAGCTGGAGGAATACAAGCACAAGTCTGGCCAAGAAGACTGACTCTGGACGCTTTCAGTACCTGCAGCCTATGGCTCTTCCTTGCCCTGTGGCCGTCCCCGTGGGCCTTGCACCAGGAAGCACATCCATACAACCATGGCTCCAGCTTCTCTTCCCATACAAAACATGACCCCTTGGCTTCCTTGAGCAGTGTTGGCAATGCTTAGTGGCTTTCTTTGCCTTGAACTGAGAGAGGATGACCCACTGCGTATTGGATGGGGAGAACACTTGCTGCTGGCCATGGTGGTCGTGCCTTCCAGCAAGGATGGAAAGATTTATTTCTTCTTAAACCTCAGAAGCATCTGGTTTTGCTGCCACTCTCCTTTTACTTCCACCAGCAGGTTATCAGTGTAGTTTGCTAGAAATGTCCTTTTTGGGGTTGGTCTATCAGACGCAATGGAGCAAAGTATTTGCTAGAAACCCTCTTCTGTTTTCTTTCTGTGGGGATGTAGCCAGAACCCAGCTGTGCTGGCATCCAGGAACAGGGAGGGAGGAAGGTGGATGGGGAAGGCTCTTCCAAGTAGCCTGGGATGAGCAAGTCCTTCATGGGCACTGGTCTCTGTAAGCTTTCCACGATGCCATTTATTTACAGCTGGCCTGTTGGTCCTGTCTCTGATCCCTGGGGTCAGGCAGTTACCTCTGCTGGGTCCTGCTATAGGAAGAATGCACAGGGAATACTCATCATCCGCCTGGGCTGGCAGGATCTCCTTCCTCTACACGCAAACCTATGGATGTGCCCATACGGACAGCACGGTGGAGCAGGCCGATTCCAGAGTGGGATTGGATAGTTGCTTCTGAGATAGGCTGGGCATCTGTGTTGTGTTCTAAAGTGAATCTTCTGAACCAAAAAATTAAATCTTTCAATTTCACATTTATTATCGTCCTCTTTATTTTTTACATAAGTTCCATATTCTGGTCAAGCTCCAATTCCCCACATTAGCTCCATTGCATTGCTCTCCATTTATCATTTTGTACAGTACACATTTTCAGTGGCATTCTTCTGACACATTTCTGTGAGGACTGAGTCACACTGGGGATGGTTTCTCTACCATTTTGGATCCCTCATTCATAGCGGGCAGAAGTGACAGAAGTAATTTTCATAGCCAAGTTGGGTATGCCTTTCCCAAATTGTGTATGGCTTCTGTTTCTGCTTGACTTGATATATAGTCCTTTGGTGTCTTTGAGTCCCCTCACTAAAACAGTTTGCTGCGGATATAATGTCCCCCAAAGGTCATAAACTTCTGCAAAGTTGGTCTGAGCTCCTGGGGGGGTGCTGTGAAAGTCTTAATCCTTGTCAATGATCCAGAGCCAAGCATCTCTTAAATCTTGCCATGAATTTTGCAGGTGACACAAACTGGTGCACAGGGACAAGCCAGTTTTTACAGAATGATCTGAATTACTTGACAATAGGAGCTGCAGTGAACGTGGATTTTAATAGTGCTCAGTGAAAGATTGGATTTCTAGAAAGAAATAGCTTGTACCTGAGAAGCGAGGGGTAAGGGGGTGCAGAACCTGCCACAGGGGTGAGGGTGCTGGTGAGAACCAAGGCAATGTACAGTGCAGTGGCCACAGAGCCCATGTGGGCCATAAAGACACAGGCTGGCAATAAGCACTTACAATGAGATGCAGCGAAACAAGGCCAATGGTCTCATACAGAATGTTTTACAGCTATTTTAATTTACTTGACAACAACATCTTAGTCCACTCAACCAGTAAAAGAAAGAGAAATAAATTGCTGAAGAGTGTTTGCAAAATCACTCTGGAGATTTCCATTGCTGCTTTTTATTTATTTATTCTTTACAGTGACATCTCTGACATCTTTCCCCTTCCTTTCCTTTTCCAACACATATTTGTGAATGGTGATTTATTGCCTTTAAATGAGTTTTCTTCACTTCCTTTCCTCCCAGAAGAACACTTTTCTTCCTTCCAAAGAAGTGACAAAGCTGGAATTTCCCATCAGCCTTTGACTGCTGGAGGTATTGCTGCAGGTAAGTTGCCTCTGAAAGCCAAAATGTTTCTGTTGCCCGTTTCCTTGGGGAAAGGCTGCAGCAGCTCTAAGCTCTGTGCACAGACACGTTTCTGAGAAGCTCATTAACCCCTCATGGCACTGAGGGTACCTCCATGGTGCTCCTGAGCATCCGCTTGGGCTGTTGCTAGCGTTGAGACCTGCCTTGCATCTGGATTGCGCAGACACAAGCTCAGCTGTGTCTTCATATAGGGGCTCCCAGCACAAGGAGGGCTCATGCAGGAGCGAACTCATTTCACAGCAGCTTGGCTCGCTGCCTTAGCATTGTCCATGTCCTTCCTTGTGACACCAGAGGGAAGCAGTACACTTCATGGCTTCTTTGTGGCACACTGGGTGCTCATGGAGCAGTGGAAGGTGGCACAGCTCAGCTGCAGATGTCCTCCAGACAGCACCCAGAGGCACAGAGCACAGCAGGGAGAAGCTTGCTCCTTCACCTGACCACGTGAACTTGGCCCAGGCAGAGCATGGGAATAGCTTTAGACTGACAGATGGGAGATTGTGGCTGCCCCATCCCTGGCAGTGTTCAAGGCCAGGTTTACACAGGGGCTTGGAGCAAGCTGCTCCAGTGGAAGGGGTCCCTGCCTGTGGCAGGGGTT
>JAVHNF010065900.1:49586-64730 GCA_034783455.1 Micropsitta finschii
TGTTCAGTATTTGGGATTTACAAATGGAATTCCCTGGGGTCTGGGATATACTTATTAACTGGGATAGGGATTCACCCTTTTGAATGTTTGGGATTTGGGATTTACCATATGAATTTCTTGGGATCTGAAAGAATTCCAGTTTCTGCTGTGCACATCTCAGCACACGTTGCAACTTGAGCTAAGGAGCACCCTGCGATGGGCCCATCTGCTTGTGACAAACACACACCTAAAGCAACTTCCACAACAGACAGCTCAGAGCTGCCCTGTTCTCTTCCAGTTGCTACCACTCCCTCTCCTGCTGACCTTTGGGCAAGGGTATCCAGATTTTAAACTGCAAAGCCTTGAGCGATTCTGATGCCTGCAATGACTTGTGTACACAGCAAAATATTCTGAATGCACTTGTTTTCTTTAAGAAGCCCGCATTAGGCATTTCTGACCACTCAAAACTGTCTCCTAGCTTTAAGGGACCTCCCTGATTTCAGTGTAGTAACATGAGAAAGATGCACAAGATCAAAAGTCCTATTCAGTTGGACAATTACACAATCCTAAGGGTCTGACTGATAAAACACTTTGGTAGGTAAGCAATTATTCAGTATTTTTTTAAACACGCCGTATGACCAAAAGAAAAAACCCACCTCAATAACAAGGATTTTCTTCCATTACTTCTCCCCTTCATTCTACAGTAACTGGCGCTGGAACTAATCCAGACCTCGCTGTGATTTTCCCAAACCTAAATTTAGCCAGGGGAGCACGTGTGCCATGTAACAACTTCACACGGGCATGTTCAGGCAGTATTAGACCCAGGAGAAAATCCTTTCTGTTTACGTGACCAAATCTGCTCCGTGAGTTTTAATTTGCAGGATATGGTGTTTTGAGTTATTGCAACTCCAGTTGTCAGATTTTAACCCCAATTAGCAATGACAACACTGAACACACTTAACCCATCCCCTGCTATCACCAAGATAAAAGCTCTACGTTTAATTTGGTTACTGGCTCTACTGAGCTAAGAACTAAATCAGGAGGGCATAATTTAATTGCTTTGCTATGGGAAGAATTCTGCAACCAAATCATTAGAATGATGTTAAGGACATCTTTTATCTGTTATAATAGGATGAAGAAAGTTATCTTCCCAAGAATATAAATACGGAGCATGTTTCAATTACCCAAAATACCATTTGAAGAGTGAGGTTCAGAACAATCTCTTAACCCACATGTATTTTTAATCTGTGCACAACAGCAGAACAATCTTGTAATGCTTTTAGAAAATTAGGACATGATTCAGAGCTAACTTTTGAATAAATAATTAGCAGGGTTAAAAGCAATTACATTTGAGTTTACACAATTAAAAGAGTCATTTCAAAGCATCTCACCTCTATTTTACTGTCACACTAGATAATGAACATTCACAGATCTACAGAAGTAACAGTTCCTCAGATTTGTGTGGTTACAGGAGCAGCCATTTCAAAGATTATTGTATTTCCTCTTTCAAGACTGAGATTATGACAACAATGAACCAAGTATGTTGTTTGCTTCCTCTTTGAAAAGACCCTGATGTCAGTCTGACCCTTCCAGTTGTATGAGAGCACCACCAGTAAACCGGAGAGATTAAACCCCATTTTTACATCACTGAGAACTGAGAAACCATCTATCAAATTATTATTATTCAGTTCTTAAAATGGATAAGCAAATTAGTAATACACTAAAGGATAATGGTTGTTGTTTGGCTTTGAAGGTGGTCTTTTCAGCTTACCTTCTGAACCAGGCTGCTCCTTTGCTTCTGCCTGAGTTTCGTCAGACTTGACTTCAGTGCCGTCTGCTTGTGTTGCCAAGTTCTGTTCTGGTGCTGGACTTGAATTACTACTGTTTTCTTGTTTTATTGGAGAAGCATCGGCTATTGAACTCTGGTTGCTGTTGTCATCTGTTAACAAATGAGTTAAACCCAAGAATGTCTCATTTGATAAGATAAAAAGCACCCCTGAATTCTTCCATATTTATTCCCTGATAACACAGGATACAGTCTTAGCTTGTTGGGGATGCAGTCCAAGCATTTAGACTAACACTACATCTAACTTTTTCCCACGCTACCACTATCTTTGCTCTTGCATCTTATGCTGCAAGACAGGAGTTTTCTATCAGTTATTAAAAATCAGAGAACTTCAAAGTGCTCTTACTAATTTTATACATTAAAACCGAGAGTGCTTTACTCAGACCTGGTCCAAAAGATCCCAAAACTTCATAATACGAGTAGAACAGACCACGAGACACAACAGTCTCCTTTTATAGCTCAAGTAACACAGGGCTAGTGAAGTGTTCGTGCTGCAGTTTACAAACACCCATCACTACGAGGTTCAGATGAGCAGTTTTCTAATTGTCCCCTGAAGGTAAAAAACCAAACCCAACAGCTATAAACCCAACAAAACCCCATCAAAGTCAAAATGTAACATCCAGTCCCAACAGCAATAGTTTCCAAGTGGTAATTGTCCAGAATATTCTCTAGCCTCCAAAATCTTGGATCACAGTAACTTCCCACAGCACAGATTGCCCCTGTAGTTAACAGGAAATATTCTGCCTGCATCCTCTTCCTGAGAAAGCAGTGACAGTGGTTTACAGATCTCAGCTAGTATTTCATGGATAGCAGTGGGGTGCAACTGCCTGCAATCTTTAAAACAGATTAACAACCATGGATAACCAAAGAGGGAATTTCCTGCTCCCCAGAGAAAACTAACCCAGCGAAACATTGTCAGTTCAATCACTAGCATGCAAGCTGAGCCAGTTCCCTCTGCATCCGGACAATCATGACATCCAGAGGACTTCAGGAACATATGACTCTTGATGGGACCATCCATCTCTTTTCAGAGCAGCATGAAGTCAGATCAGTGTCAGTTTATAATGAAATTGTACAGTGTGGCTTAAACCCACCAATGATAAACTATAAAAAAGCAAGCAGTATATTCACATCATGCATGGGAGAGAGAAGACTTCAGAAGATTAAATGATCTAAAGCTATGAAGTTTGAAACAGATGAAAAATTAACCCAGATCTGTGAATATCCTGCTCAAACTTTAGCTGCAAGAGCACAATTGCTGTGAACACTGCAAAAACCAACCAGGGGGCAATACAAATGCAAGTAAAAGTGAAATGAAAAATTTACAACCCAGTAAAAAGTGAACCCCTCTCATCAGCTCAAATATGGCATTCTCAGCCAAAACTGTTATCCAGACACCTAGAAGGTAAAAACTGAAACAGAGCTGAGCTGTGCAAGCTCCTCTGTCCTAAACACCAGGTAAAAACACTCAACAGTTCACACTTTAAAAAGCTGACCTAACAGTGCCTGACTATCAAGCAAAAAGCCCAGTGTTTTCTTAACCCACTGATCTCCTCAACCTGAAGCAGGACGAAGACACCTCAGAACCAGACCTCACTTTCTTGGCTCTTGCAGAATTCTTTTGACCTGAATCACCTACATAACCTGCACAAATTAAGTGCCACTGAGGCTTTGGGGGTTTTTTGGTTCTTCAAGCAGCAAACTCAAGAGTTACTACTTCACACAAGTGTAGTATTTTGAATGGTAGATACTCTGTTTTTAGCTCCACTAACAACTTTTTTTCCCCACACACAGCCCAAATAAAAATAATATTTAAACAACTGTTAGTATACCCACGGAAGAGAGTTCCAAAGTACCAAATGAGTATCTGATGCTGTTTTCACTGACTCAACCATGCCATCCATACATCTGAGCAACAGAGAATCTGACACTGTTGGCTTATACTGTCATAGCTGTGTAATAGGGGCTGCCCTTCTCCCACTCACCATGCATGTCCATCATCCCTGGGGAGGAGCTGTTCTCTGGAGTGGTCACTTCAGAGCCACATTTTTCATCTTTGCCTTTTTTCTTATTCTTGTTTTTCTGAAAAACAAAGGGCATCACACCCAGATTAGACTACTACCAGGAAGAGAAATCCATGTTGCAGTAAACACCCTTTCCACTCATTACTTCTGTAAGTATCCCACAATTCCAAGTAAGAAATAAAGCCAATGCAATAATAACTGACTTTATCAATAGTGTGTTAGTCCCAGTAACTGCAGGGCTGGTTTTCTAATTCATGACACAAAACACTAATATATAGAGGCTTTTATCTATAAATTATAGTCACAGTTAGCACTTAAACGTGATCTTAAAGGTCTTTGCAACCTAAATGATGCTGAGTCTTTCATCTTCAAACAACTGCACAGTTTTTGTTAAAAGTACAAAAGTTAACAACAATACCCCACATTCCACAAACAGAGGATCTCAGGCACGACGATTAAATGGCCTGCTCCAACTGAGTTGCAGAACCTGGCAAGTGCTGGCTGATAACTTTGTACTCAGGCAAAAGAGCTCCAAAAGCAAGGTCAAGAGAACCTCTGCTACACCAGAAAGGAAGAACACTGCTGATCAGAGGCAGGGCTAAGACTTGTGTCCTGAGCTTGTAGCTCTGCTCACTGTATGGCTTATGCATAACAACACACCACTACAAAACTCAATACACTCTCCTTTTCATATCAGAAAGCTTGCACCTAGATAACATGTGTTCATGCACAACAGGAATGATAGCAGATGTAGAATTCTAATGGTACAGAGACAGCTTTTTACCTCTATCTCAATGACCAACACTGCAGAGACCACCTCCTTCTCTACAACGATTGCTGTTTCTTCATTAAAACTAGTAGATGGGTTAAGAAAAATCAGACAGGCCTAAAACAAAGCGCGTAAGCGAGACAGTGCTATGTGAACAGTAGGTCACAACGTACTCATGACTGAACAACAGTATGGACTGCAAGCACTAAAACAAAGGAGGAGACAGTGGCATCCATCACGTGGGAAATCTGCCTCTGCTGAGGGATGCAGCATTTCCAACGAAGAGGTGATGTAATCAGGCTCACAGCAGAAGGAGCCAGCTGCACTGACTGCTTCTGCAGGACCCTGCCCGCCTGCTGGGAGCACAGCTCAAAGCCTGACTCCAGGAAGAAAGCTCGGCAACCCATCCGTTTGGAAAAGACAGCGTCTTCCAAGGAGGGAACTAAACCACAATCAAATGCTGTCTAAGACTGCAGAAGAAATTCAACAAGTGGTATCTGGAAGGACTTTTCCCTCTATTTTAAACAGATTATTAGGCTCGTTTTTAAATTGTCTTTTTACTTCAGAGAAGCCAGATTTTATTCCCTAACATGTGACACAGACGTGAAAGCACACGCACTTCCTTAGCTTTGCAAAATGAAAGTTCAGAAGGGACATAACCTCTCTGAGGTTTAGTGGTTTTGTTTCGTTGTTTCCCAAGGTGAAAAGGACGCTTTTGCCACAAGAGAAATACTGAAAATGACTGTGAGCAATTTAAGCTGGAAAGTTTTCTTAGAAAGGGTTAGGCATCAAAGTGTGAGGTTCTACAACAGCCCTGCTAAACTACGAGGAGGAAAGAGCCTAATCCTAGTTCAAAGAAATGTCAGTGTCTCAGAAACAACATGTAGAAGGGGGGAAATAATGTAATCTGTGTTCACTAAAAGCAAAGACAACTTCCATTTGAAACATGAAGTATAAAAAAATCCCATTCTCCTCTTCTAGTAAAAAGCAAGCAGTGTCTGCTCTTCACAGGTGGATGAAATCAGATATAAAAGGATGTCCATAGCAAAATTAAACCACCAAGATGACTCCTACCTGGTATTACTTTTCAAAAGAGATGCACTTGTTTTAACTGTGAGAACTTCCAGAGCTAAAAGTCAGAAGCCTTGCAACATCCAGCCTTCTACAACTGCAGCTGCCCAATGGCCTCTGCTTGTACTGAACAGAACGTGACTGCAGGACTCTAAAATAGCTGGTCTTGAACAAGTGTCCCAATTTCAGCAAATCTGGAGCCTAAACCTAAAGATGATGGCTCAAAACATACAATTAACCTCTGCACATAGGGACTGTTACATAAACCCATTCTTCTTACCAGAGAATCTGACCTCAGGTACCAGTCACCTTGAAAATTCATCCAGAAACTCACCAGAACTCTTATTTTAAAGTTCCATAGTACCCATCACGCACATACCTTAACTGTGGGAAAACAATTATCAGAAGCTGTGAGCCTAAGTATCCTAAATCTCATTTCTCGCATACCTAGCACAGCTTTTTTCCCCTATGCATTATAAACAATAAAATCAAGACCAAGCATTTGACTAGAAAGAACAAGCGAGTTTCTTTACGAAACCAGGAAGGGTTTCCCAGTTCATAAGGGGTTACTTCACAGAGATGCTGCTTGAGCACTGGAAGAATACAAGAGGCTTTACCACAACTCTAACAGTCACTGAAATCTCTGGTACAACCAAAGGTACAGAAAGAAGCAAACTCTGTTTAAACAGTGCTAATCAAAGGTAGGTCTTGAATTTGTGCTTTGATTATGACAAGATCATTGTCTTGTCTGGAAAAATCATCATTTTTCACATTTAACATAGTAGTTTTCTTCTGGATAGGTCTTATCCCTTACTTCAAATAAAGTAAAAGCACAGGACAGCTGAAGGAAAGAGTACCAAACTTAGGATGGATTTTCTATTGTATCATTAATTTCCTGCGGTACCATGGGTTAGTTTTCTCTCTATAATGATATTTCAATTTATAAAATTAGAGCAACATTCATTTGGAAAAATACAATTGTCAGCCCTATCAACTTTGATTTTTACACTTATTTTTATGCTACATGATTGTAGCACGGCTCATGAACTGTGCACGCTAAGAACATAAACAGGATGCATAGACAAAATGTCTAGAGAAAACATGTTACAAATAGGATCGTGTCTGCTGTACTGTTTGGGCTGAGCATCTTAATAACAAAGTGCTCTCAGTCCCACCAGATTTTTCCTACCTTTACTTCAGTGTTTTGCACCTATTTTTGAGCAGAACAGCAGTGATGCACAGAGGAACATTCTCTGCACAGTTCCAAACCAGCTACTTGCCTTTAAAGCATCAGAGAGAAAGAAAAGCAATCTCTGCCTCAGCCTCCCCTCCCTACCTCCCAGTTATTATGTTAGAGAAAGGTTTCAAAAATCAGTTCCAAGCTGCCTGTTTAACAGTTATCTGAGACCTGATCCAAGCTGACTGCAGGCAGACTGCCACCCACTGAGCCATCATCTGCAGAGAGCAGCGTTTCCCTAGAGCTCTTCTATTCAAACACTTGCAAGACCCACACCAGACTTAGCTTTAAGGCTCAAAGAACAGCAAGCCTATTTCTTTTGACTGTCCCTAAACATGAGTGTCTGCATCCTGAAAAAAGCAAGACATCTGCAGGATACTTACATCATCGACTTTAGGCTCTGTTACTGGTACCCATTTGTAAATCCTTAGGGATGTGTCGCCAACTGTCACCCACTTCTTCTCCCTATAAAATTACAATGCAGGAGAAGTTAAACTTTGGATTCAGAAGAAAGTGATCTACTACTGTAAGTTGTCAAGGATTTAAGCAGGCTATTAAGGAGGATGATCTCTATTACATTGTCTTTAGGGCTGCATTGTGCAAATTGTTCTTTGCATTTCACAAACTTGTTAGAGCACTGCTAACCTCCAGATTTCTCAGGGCTGTTACTTGACTTAAGTGAGTAACTGCAGTAGCAGTAGTAAGAGCTGGATTAAAGGTACAGTTAAGAAGAACAGCTGCTAAAAATGCAGATTTAATGCCTACAGTTTTCACTGAAGTTTCTAGAGAGCAGAAGAGGTTTTAGACAGACCAGTGTGCTTTGATTGTCATGAAACTGTTCAATGGTATTAGAAATCTAAATGCATTTTGACCATCTGAGGTTTATTTCTGGGTAGAAATTTGCTGCTAGCAATTTAACATTCACTCAACACTCCTGTCAGACAGCTCTGAAATTCCAGCCTTGGAACCAACAGCATTATTGGTAGCAATATGTGCCGTGATGCAGAATTCAGACTCTGGAGAGCCCAGCTCTCTTGGAAAGGCTGAGGCTATCAGAGAGGGAAAAGCATAACCCATGGCACTCTCTGCTAAGCCCTGCCAGCCAGCCATGAAGTCATGACATTGACAGATTGTGGAGGAAATCTGGCTGGAGGGTGTCACTGCGTTAGGGGGGCACACAGTCACAGCGTGCAGAGATGGAAAGGATGCTGATCACTCAGTTCAGGGATGAATTCCTTCAGCTTTTTACATCAGAATATCAAAACAAGGTCCACAATGCCAGAGAAATCTCATCATGTTTCTGTGATCAGTTTTCAGGTCACAGATTACCACTGCTGGTTCCTGGGTTTCGAATAGAGCTCTGCAAATGGATCGATTAAAAGTTAACAACAAAGACCAATTCCATTAAATATTCAGGAACATCTGAAATTAATTTGGCATGAGATCTCAAATGTTGGTCTTTTTTAAAAACACATTTAAGGAATAGATTTGGAATCCAGTTATAGACTTAAAAAAAGAAGAAAAAATGTTCTTTGCAGGATGGGAGAAGCTGGACGTGACTCCAAATATATCTATATGTGATAGCTCCACTTTTAGAAAGGGCTTCCAGAATAAAAAGTAGCCATGTTGGACAAATGCCATAAACATCCTCCTCACTATTTGTTTTAGCTACTAAAGCAAATCTTACTTGTTTTCCCTTCCGAGGAGACACTTTCCTGTTTTAAAACAAAATATGCTATATATAACGGTTTGATAAGTTTTGGATCTGTCCACAAGGATATTTTAATTAAAGTACAAAATTAGTTCAGATTCATTTCTTTCCCACTGCTCTTCCTGGAGCAGAGCTTTTCCTCAGTGTGTTTAGATACATCCATTTGGATACACTAGCTGGCTGAAGCATGACAAAACCCAATTTTACACTAATTTGGAGCTCTCCTGCTAGATGTGTTAAAAATGACAGTGGAGATGAGGGCATGTCAGTAATGGGAGCATACTTAATTGTGAAGAGATGATCATGATATATTTATATATATTTTTAAGGATACAAGACAAACTAAACTCATTTCTACTTAGGAAAACCTCTAAAATTATGGAAATAAAACCAGCTGGGGCTTTGTTCGGGTTGTGGGGAGAGGTGAATAAATGCTTTTAAAGAATATCAAGATTTTAGTCTTTTCCTACAGCAAAATATTACTCAGAGATGCTGCACTGGAAAACCAAAAGTTCAAGATACCTGTTAGCATCTCAAAGCAGCCTCACACAGCATCTTCACTGGACAGACTGTAGAACACAGGAGGAAACCTATATTAGTAACTTTTTCCTTCTAGTATTAAAGTTAGCCCTGACATTTTAATTCTTTTGAGCTTCTGAAGTACCACTTTAAGGTTTGATAATCCTCAGCTATAGGGACTTTTATACGGAATTCAATACACAGTAATTCAGACAACACTGGGAATAAGGATATCTTGTGATGGAAGTACACCAACATCCGACTCCTGCAAACATTTATGGCTAAAAAGAAAACCCACCATCACACTGCTATTATTCATATATTTCACATGTGTCAGCATTTACAGTATTGAAGGTTTAAGACCATAAAAGTATTAGTAAGAAACAAGAAGACAACCTCCCCTAAAACTTAATCCAATCATTGGCAGCACAAACACAAATTTGTTAACAAAGATGCATAATGACTTTCAGACATTGAAGATCAACAGGGTAAAATAACTTCAGGGTTTAAAGCGTTTATTACAAATAAAGCTTTGATCATTATCTGTCATTTTTACTGCCTTTCCATTTCAAAGCAAAAACCCCAAACCCCCAAAACCACTTCTACTCTGAACACTCACTTTTATCTTATGTGCACAGACACCATCCCAACCTGCTGACCAGGGGCTTTCCTTTTCATTAGTCAGAACTTGACTGCTGCTGCTCATAACAGAAGTTTGCTGCATGCTGCACAAACTACAAAACATTCTCAGTGCCCAAATGCTGCAGTAGGAATGAGGAATTAATGAACTCTTGTGAAACCCTGAGTCGTTTCTCCACCTGGTTTCCTTAAAATGGAAACCCTGCTGTTGAACCCACTCATCCCAAGCCCCTGACCACAATCCATCTTTGTAACTCCACTACATCTTTGTTAAGCAATCACTAGGCAATACCTTTTATTACACTGTCCCCTGTCATATAGGTTGATCTTTATATTGACTGGTAGATTGGAAAAGGTGGCTAATGGAACCTCATCAGCCTGAGAGCTCATCAGGCCAACAGTGTGGCAAATATCAAGCTTACTCGGCCACATCTAACTGACAAACTCCTTAGCTTTAAAAAACCCCCACTTTTTGTTCTCATTCAAAACTTCTCCTGTTCCTCCATGAATGACTCAGGAGTAACAACACTGGAAAATGGCAACACTTAACACATATACAAGAGGATTTTTTTGTTTTAATCTTCCACACTGCAAAGGATCTTAACTATATTAGTTACAGTAAATTCAGAAACTAATCAATGCCACAAACCCTTACATTGATCTGAAATGGTGTTAAAGCATTTTTAAATTTTGAACCGTATCTGCACAGCATTTAAAGGACAGCCAAGGATACATAGGGTAAGCATTAGTACCAACACGTCTTCAGTGCTTATGCCTGAGGCATACTAATATCCTAGAACTTACATAAATATATTCCCAATCGCCCATTCTAAATAGCCCAAGACTCTTAAATATATTTATGTTTATTAACACTAAAGCTCCAAAGATTAATCTCAAATTCCATGTATAAAAGTAATATACCAGTGAGCAAACACAACAGCATATATTACACTTATACATAGTGTCAAGGCAGCTTCTGCAGCAGCAATGAGTGCTTAGAAACATTTGATGGCACAGAAACAGAAAGCCTTTACTGCCAATATATTACTATCCAAGAAAAGGCTTTCACACCTTTTTGGCCTTTTACCATGACTATCCTTTATCACAGTGATCTGGATTTACACAAGGATTTGCTCCCACATACCCCATCTTCTGTTGATGATCACGAAGTGACGTCATAATGCTGAATTTATCACATCACACTCACTTGCATTGCAACAGAGTTTGGTGAAAATCACAGAATTATGACCTCCCTGTGGGATCAAGCAAAGGAGAAAGGGGAATGGAAAAGAAAATGCCATTATTAGACACAAAAAAAGTGCTGTCAGATGCACAAAAAAGAAGATTTTTCTTTGAAATGCAGGCTTGCTCTTCACAGCACGCCTATTGCCAGGTACGCATTTGTCTGGTGACTTATACACATGGTGTTTCTTGACCATACTGCACATACAATAAAATACCACGTAGCACGAATGAACAAAGACTAATGGTTAAGGAACCTTCTCTCTGAGTTTAAATATGGTGCCTTACGAGAACCCCTTTCACTTACACAGGCCAGCGAGTTTTTAAGCAAGTTCTGCTAGGTTCCACATTGCAACAAGTGCCTTTTCTTACAGTAGAGAGAAACATGGCTTATGCATGTCAAAACTCTAACACACCCCCAACTTCCACTGAAGTCAGAGAGCACATCCTGGCTCAAAAAGAAATAATGAGCCAGAAAAAAAAGGTATCACAATTCAAGGATGATAACAGCGTTTTGGGGCCACTACAGCACTTCAGTTCCTGCACGTACACAGAGTATTTTTACTTCAGCTGCCACTGCTTGAACTACAATCTTAGCAGGAGGGCAAACACAGCCAATACTGCAAGACTACACCACGGGGGCAATCTGGTAGCAGCAAAAAGTCTTTTCCCATGTTAAGAAGCTCCACGTCATAACTACTTCTCAGAGTGAAAGCCTATTTTAAGAATGAAGCATGAGCAGCAAAACCTGCAGAAGCTCAGCCTCGGAGCACTACATACCACACACAGATATTTTAGCAAGTCTGAATGGAGACAGTGAACAGAAAAGCTACAGCAGCATTGTCTAGAAATCCTCCTCTAACTAGCTGCAGCCAGCAATCCCAACCCATGCTACCGGGTAACACTGCCCATGGTGACTTTGCTGCTTAACTGGCACACAGCAGGCTTTGTTTTAAGCTACATCCCAAGTCATGTCCAGCTCTTCAGCTGCCTCCTTGCCACACTAAATGCTTGGCACTTTCTTTAAGTCCTTTCACCAGTTGTCCAGGTTCACCTCTGCTTCACAAGGTGTTGTCACTATCCATCCCTAGGTCAGGTCAGAGGAAGGTCAAAGGATTTCTGCATCGATACTGCAATTCAAAGACAAGGCCACACAATGAGATGTCCTCGTTCCTGATACATTCTCTAAACCAGGCCACTTAGAATCTACACATACCCATCAGTCTTTGACAACAAAACCCAATCCTGTACCTTTCACAATTCAATGAGATAAATTTATCTCAAACAACTTCTTAAAATCGACTGAAAGAAAAATTACAAGTACTGTTTAAAAACGAGAACTACCCTCTTAGCCATGGCCCTTTACCATTTCTGCCACACAAATACAACGCAACCACGTCTTCTGCGAGACACGTGCTACATGTTTTCTAAACTAGATGTTCATTCATGAGACTGGTTTAAACAAAGAGATACGGTTACATTAATCTCAAGATAAAAACCTTAACAACTCCACTGTTTACTACTAAGTTCCAGTAATACCAGGAGTGCTGGGAGCTCTACAAACACACACAGAGATAGGGCACCTGCATCAAAAGGCTCACTGTCTAAGAATGAACGCTGATTTTCTAAGGAACAAAGCCCGCACTGATGGAAACTGCTTTCCAATAGGCACGTTCACGGATGTGGCAGCAGAGGCATTCAGTAATATTGCACAGCAAAGCTGCTGAACACCTTCACAGACCAATAAAGCTTTGGGCAGCACACAGCGGATCTACTGCCTGCTCGGGAGAGTTTACAGCACAACCTGCCTCTCTACTCATCCTCACAGCGCTCCCAACACGCAAGTCTCCAACAACTCTGTTCTAGGAGATGCTGGATACAAGGTATTTTAATCTTCAGCGGCTGCATTTCCACAGCAGAGCTGTGGATGGCAACAAATTGCTCCTATTATGCAAATACAACTGCACACTTGGAAATTGCTCTTCTGAAGATGCAGGAATTCCTAGTGTGTAAAGTTCAATTGAACAAGCCGGGGCTTCACAAAACATCCAAACCACAAAACACAGAATCTCTCCTGCTAATTCCCTGATGTACTTGACTCTGTGTGTGTGGGAATCACAAGATTCACCTTCAAATTAGGATTCCTTTAAGAAAATGGTTTATGTTAACACTTGTGAGATGGGCAGACAAAAAGCCACATGAATACTTCTGACAATAATCAAAAGAAACATCGCAGGGCTCTGTAGGAACCCTTTAAAGCAAGTTGTCTCTCTTGAGGGTAAAACCGTACAAAACTTTTTATACCATAAGATTTCTGTTTTACAGAGGAAGCCATAGCAACTGACACGATGGCAGAGAGCCCTTGCCAAGAGAGAAGAAATAAATCACTTTGTTGAATGGCCAAGCTTCTACTCCTCTCTGAAACCCACAAGCTAGGTTTCAAAGGAAGCACGCTGCACTCATGAATGAAATACCTACAGACAAAACAGTCCCACACATCCAACAATGCTCCTGCTTGAACAAAAGTCCTGTCACATCACTACACATTGTTCTGACCCTTCAAAGCTGCGGCCAGTCAGCAAACAGCGCTTCAAAACACCACCCGAGTAGAAGAGAGTTCCTGAAACCAACCGAACTGCGGTGCTGGGGCTGCTCCACTCCTCACACAATGGCTGGATTCTCTGAAATCCCCATCCCGTGCCCTGCATTATTGGACACACGTCCCGAGTCTTTGTCCACCTCGAACCAACGGGCCCATTCATGTGCTTAAGGCCATTTAAACCACAACAACCCCATTTCATCCCAATAACAAACACGTTTCAGTCTACGCTTCACTCTTCTTTTACTGAAAGCAAAGCGTTACCGGTGAACTGCAATAAAAGCATCCCCTTATTTTACCAGTTACGCAGATTGATATTAACCCAAAGGACTTCCCCGTGGATTTCTAATGTTTAAAGAAACTATTTCAAGATACATGCACAAAGACTACGGAACAGTCAGTCAACTTTATGGAAGAAAGAGATTTGCTCTCGAATCACACTGGCACTGCTCTTTATCCCATCCAAAACCCCTGGATCGACCGCAGGGAACATCGCAGGGTCTGTTTGACTGCATTGTTCAACACCTCATGTCGATCTTAATAACAAAAGCAGATTAAAAATAAAAGACAAAAGCGGGAAAATGCCAAAACACGTTTAAGGCCTAACAAAAGAGAACAGCTTCGCATGGGGTACAACCTTTAATTATATCATTTAAAACAAATTCCAGCGGCAATTACACGTTCGCTCGGGATTTACAGCCACCGGAGCGTTTTGTGGGACACGATCCCGCTCGGGTTTGCTGCGCTTACGTGCAAAGCTCGGGAACTTGAAAGGTGAAATAAATAAATAAATAGGGAATTACGCAGAAATAAACTCTCGGGAGCTTTACAGGGGTATTTTTAACGTGGGTTTGGGGGGGTTTGATACTTCTTTGAGCACTATTTCCACACAGACCCTGCGGCGGAGCTCCCCAGGCCCCGCTCCTCGGGGCCCTTTGTAAGGGACGGCGGCGGGAGGAGCCCGGCCCGGCCGGACCCGCCGCCCGCCCCGTCACCGCCCGGCCCGGCCCGGGAGCGGCAGAGCGGCGGGCCGGGGTCGGCGGGGAGCGGCGGGGGTCGGCGGGGAGGGGGCTCGGCCGCACAATGGAGCCGCCTCTCACCCTCACACGCCGCCGCCGCCGCCTTCATGTGACTCGCCGGAGCGAAATGGCTTCTGGGTGCCGCCGGCTCCCCGCCCCCCGCGGCCGCCCGGCGAGCTCCGATCCCGTGAGGGGACAGCGCGGGGGGCGCGGGGAAGGGGTGCGGGAGGGCGGGCGCGGGGTCCCGGCGCGGCGCGGCCCGCTCACCATTTGCGCACTTTCTCGATGGCCGCCATCACCCGTTTGATATCATCCTTCGCCCGGCTCCGGGTCTCGGCCCGCACCGACCGACCCGACATGGTGCTGAGGGGACGGCGGCGGCCTCAGCGGGGAATCCGGCGCTGAACTCGCGGCGTCCGTCGGTCCGTCCGCCCGCCCGCACAATGCTCGCTCCGCTCGGCTCCGCTCGGCGCGGCTCGGCTCCGCCCG
>JAVHNF010065900.1:65329-79369 GCA_034783455.1 Micropsitta finschii
TCAGCTCTCCCCTTCAGGAGCCTTCTCTTTTCCAGGCTGCCCCAGCCCAGCTCTCTCAGCCTGGCTCCAGAGCAGAGGTACATGAACATATCAATGAGCAGAGAGTTAGGCACAAAGTGATGCCCTGCAGGAAAGGTCTCCTGCCACACATCCATTGTGGTCATGGTACTGCTGGACTCCTCCATTGCATCCAGTGCACACCTTGCTGTTGGTACTAATTGCACAGTCACACATACTTTCAGAGTATGTAACAGGCATCCCTGTTTAAAAAGCACTGCTGCTGAAAGGATCCCTTCTTAAGGGCCTACATTATTATTCAAATTGATGCTGAGGATGATGTAAAGAAGGAAGTGTGTTCAACAGCACTTCACTTATCTTTCTACAGCAACTTATATCAGCCTCATTATGCTGTTTACACAAACACAAGTAAGATGCTGTCCCATTGGTATTACACTGCTAATTGGAACTATAACTTTCAGAAAGCAAAACTCATTTTTTTTAAGCCAGGTTTCCATTTTGGCCTTTATAACACAACATTCCTTTCTTTACTGAGTTCCGCTGGATTTGTAATTACAAACCCGTTCTAACTTATCCAAGCACTTTTCAATGTATTGAATCAATACAATACTTTCACATTGCTCTTTTGCTGTCAGGTTTCACAAATAAATACTGGCTTAACATAATGAAAAGAGACTGCATCTGGCGTAAACCCACCTCAAATGAAAACTAGAAAGGTTCCAGCCAGGGGTGGGGTGGCCCCTCTGCTTTGCTCTTTACAGCCATCCCAGTGTTTCCCTACATAGGTTTGACCTCATGGGCTTATGGCATGTGCTAAACTAGGGGTTTATTCTAGAGTCTGATTAATATGAAACTATGTGCCCTTCACTTTGTAATAAACACAAAATACTTATTTTCTGCAGATATTTTAGGACAGAAGACTGGGAAATAGGAATGAATAGACAACTTTGCAGCCGCTATGATTCTGAGTCTTCATACATCAAAGATTCATCTCTCTTTTTTCCTGTTCTTTTTTTCTGGTTCAGCAATAGGCAAGCCAAGAATGTCTCCAGCAAATATCTCTGCTGTGATTTCTGCTGGAATTTCTTCTTCAGTCAGAGCTGCTTCGCCTGAAGAGCAGTAACAACACAAAGCACACAAGAGCAATGTAAAAATGGCTTTCCAGATCAGTAAAGTTTATAAGGTGCAGGAAGTGGATGGAATGCTTTTAAAGATGTACAAAGGAATCATGGAAAAGTGCTGGTGTACTAGCTTAAACTTTGTGTATTTGCATGAGGGATGGAGTCTGTCGGATCTGTGAGGCTTTTAGTCACATCTTGCATTAGGTCCCTGCTGCAGAAGCATCAAAGAGCCAGCTTTTACACTATAGCCATTTAATGTGATTTTAGGATCCCAGGGAATCCCGGGATTTCAAAGTTGCTTTGCAGAGCTAGACAGTTCCACAATGGCCCTAGCCAGATGCCATTCTGAACTGCCGTGGCCTGGGATATGAATTGTACAAGCACGGGGCACTTCCCAGCAGTTCCAATTACAACGGGCAGCATCACTTGGCTGAAACCAGTGTTGTAATTTGCTGTTCCAGACTGGTGTAGACTGGGACATAAATTGTAGACAGATGCAGTGGTTATCAACAGCTCTGTTACAATGGGCATTGCTGCCTGGATAAAATCAGCACTGTCATTTGCATATTGTAGGATTCCTTTTTGCCTGTGGACTCTGGCGTGTAAACCTTCCACTGTGTGTTTCTAATTCCAGTTCCAAGCCAGCAAGCAGATAAACAGCAATGTAATCTTGTCAGGTCCCAGTTGTATTTCATTGTCCATTTATTTTTAGATATACCCATACAATTGCTGCACGGGAGAAGGACAATCTATAGCTCCGTGCCTGTTTTTGCTATCCCATCTGAGTGTTTCTGACAGCTCGTGACCTAACAGGGTAATGGGTTTGCAATTTAAATTGCTCTATTTGGGAATCGAAGCGATCTTGCTTCTGTGCTGCATGGAATGTTAATGCCATACCTGAAGTGTCCAGTTCAGATCCTTCTCCCCCAGGACGCTTGCCCAGCAGGGTGGTCAGACACAGTGCCAGCTCATCCTCTGTCATATGCTCTCCTGTACAAGACAGAGCAACATCCACCTCTTGGGTTATGGTGCCGTTAGCTCAAAAGCTAGAAGGCAACTTGAAAAACAACAGTGTAGAAAGAGAACAAGACAGTTGTGGTATCACTGAGATGGAGAGATACACGTTACCAACCAAAACACATGATCCCAACAGAGGAAAATGTTAATCCTAAGGAAAATTGTTCTTGCATATTGTATTTTGGGCAAAAATATTGATCAAAAAGAGAAATTCTGCTGCAGACAGCTCTTTAGGCTACAGTGCCCTTGAGGGGCTTGAGCTTCTATTCCCACTGAAGAATTCCTGGCAAGGGGCAGACTACAGCCCATATAGCCCGGTATCAATGGCTGTAGCCATTTCCACACAGAGGAGGAAGAGAAAAGTGCAGGAAAGTCTTGATCTAGTATCTTTGAATAACCCACACATAACGTGTGTTCCCAGTTAGTGGTTGGCTTGTGCCCTGAAGCATAAGGTTATAGATCTGTTATGAAACTGTTCTGCCTCATGTATCTATTTATGGATGGTCACACCATCCATATAACTAACCTTTCTCACATTGGCTGAATCCTTGGTTCCCAAGGATCTTTGTGGCAATGACTTTTACCAGGTGATGTACTGAGTAAAACATCAGTTCCCTTTAGCTGTTTTAATGCTTAGCTGCACTTGTACAACAGGAGCAAGGCAATACAAGTTAGTTATTTACCTCTCTGTGGCACTGGACATAATAAACACCTTTACAGTGTTCTCCCTGATTCAGCTGAACCAAACCATCCCATCTTTCTAGTCTTTCACACAGGACTGACCAGTTCCATCCCTTCTTTCTTGTCCCCCCTCTTTTTCAGTTTTATACTACCTTTCCGGAGATGGTGTGACTGGAAAAGAGAACAATGATTCAGATAAGGACACACTGAAAGAAAGGTACAATTTGCCAGAATCCCTGCTCATCATTTGACAGACAAGATACCTGAGGTCAGCAGAGATTTCCAGACCAGGAAAAGAAGTGCAGCTGAGACAATAGATGTGATTATTCAATTTAAGATCTGAAGACAGTTGCTCCACATGCCTGCCCTGCTTACCAAGCTATAGTTCCAGATTAACTTTTTGCTGCAGTGAATACATTCTGAAATTGAAGGCAGAACTAGCAAGCATGAAACTAATATTAGACAAGAAATAACTCACCTCTGCACTGAAGCAGCCACAGTAAGTCTCCTCTGTCAATAACTTTGTCTCCATTCTCATTATCATAACCAAGAACCCGAAACGCTTGTTGTATTTTGTTCATTGACAAGCCAAAGGCAGGTCGATGATTTACATAGAGTTTGATAAAATCCTCTAAATTGATTTTTGTCACTTGTTCTCCAGTATCCACATAGTTGCTGAATTTGACTTCATTTAGCATTTCTTCAATCTAAAGATCAAGGCAAGACAGAGTGGAACACGTTTGCTTTGTGAAGAGCATCAGACCAGTTTCCAGTGTCAATGTACTGCCATTATGCACGTGTGGGTACCACAGATGCTGTGACTGTATCTCAACAATAAGCCAGCACTCAGCAGCTGAGGATGGACATGGACAGTTACACACTCATTGTTATGATGACATTAGACAAAGATGGGGGTAGCAGATGCATAGTCATTTTGGGTTTCCTCTATTTTCTTATGATAGGCACTGGGTGACTTCGCAGCTGTTAGCGGTACCTTTGCCACAGCTGTGTCTCCGCTCTGGGGACAGTGGGTAAGCAAACCACAAACCAGTAAATACACCACCCCACTACGGAAGTACATGCATGAAAATCCCAACATGCCCAGGCTGTGCACGGTGTACACACACCCTGGCTGGCATAAACAACCTTTCCCTCCACACACCGACACGTGCCTGGTATGGTTCAAGCCAAATCTGAAGTTTGCTCAGTGGGGCTGACATCCTGCACAGCTGGATTTTGGGCAAATGGGCAAGCACTGGCTGTGCTGGATACTAATGCTTTTCCTCAACTCTGGTGCTATGAGCCTGCTCATTTGGCAGCTGTACAGATGTGTGTCCAAAAGGCAGCATCTGCTCCTTGCCTTCAGTGTACTCCTGCTCCAAAGGAAGCCCCTTTGGAGATACACAGGCAGCAGAGAAATGCCAGGAGAATTCCCTGTGCCAAGGCATACCAAGCCTGCTGCTCCCCAGGAAGGGAAGCTGATGCAAGAGCTCCCCGGGGAGGACTTTGCATTCAGCCTTGGGCCTTTGTCCTTGTGTCACAAGTTTTTCCACTGAATGAAGCCCGGGGAAGAGGGAAATCTCAGCCTTATATTTTCCCTGTAGCGAATGTCACACCCGGCAAGAACAGTCATTTTCACGCAGCTCTGGCTGATCTGGGATTAGGTTTTATCCCAGCGCCACTGAACTACAAAAGAAAAGCACCAATTCCCGAAAGCTTTCCTAGTCAAACCAAGCTGCCCTTTTCCCTCCTGCTTTTCCTTCATTAAAACACTCTAGAGAGAGAGGAACTTTCTCTCTATATTTTAGTGCTGTCCTGCCTGCTCCAAGAAGCAGATTGTAGGTTGCCTGCTTTCACAGCAGCTTAGCACCTCTGTTCCATGCCTGAAATGCTGTTTTCATTTTGATTTGGGGCAGGGTGGGGGAGGTTAACAGAGACATTTCCCAGGGCAATCTGTCCTCTTTGTCCCCAGGAGGTGCAAATGTAATAACCCAAGGAAAAGATCTAACAAATTATGAAGGGATAACACCACAGCTTGAAACAAGGGCAGAGAGGTCCTGGCTCAGTCAAACATGTGCTGGCTGTGAGGGCTCCAAAGCGAGCCTGTTTGTTAGGTGGTGGCTGTGGCAAAGACCCTGCCTCCCATCTGCTGGCTCTGCTGGCAGAGCGTGCCTGGGCAGATGGGGTGGCACAGCCTCACAGCACCATCGCAGCAGCCTGTGGGGTTCCTGTGCAACGGCAGAGATGAACGCAGCCTCCTCCGCAGAGAGATGAAGGGAGCGCAGCGATGTACTGCTTCCCTTGGGAGAACCCCTCCTGCGCTGAGGGGCTGTAGCTGGTGCAAAGAGGCTGTTATTTAAATCTCCTTGCATCACATTCAGTAATTTGGGGTTTTTTGTAGGCGCTTTAATTACCCTTTTGCCAGGTTACAACACTACAAATTAGGTTTGTATACAATACAAACTGCCTTGTAGAAACAACCACAAAAGGGGAAGCAGCAGCACCCTTATTAAATCAGTTGTCTTTGTCTGCTGTAAAATATGAAGCTAAAAAGCTCTTGAGAAATGTTTGATAGGAAGCTCTGCTGCTGCAACCTGAAAGGCAAGCTGAGAGAGAGCTTCTGCAGTTTATCAGTTATGAAAGAGCTTTAAGTTCTGTGGGAATAAAAGCTGCTGTCTCCATCTAAAAATCATTCTTTCATCAGTCCCAGGCAGAACAAGAAAAAGAGGCTTTGTCAGTGTCCAAATGACTGCATGGAGCTGGACATTCCCACCCGTGCTGGTACCACATACAGGATGCTCTGGCTGAGTCTCCATCTGACCTGGAGGGACTCAACCCACCGCTCACCAGCCACAGGCTGGACATGAAGCAGCTCAGCCACTAGCAGAAGTCACAGAGAGCGAAGCACATCACTGCCTGCACACAAGGTACTTTAGCCCCTGGACTTCGGAAAGCTGGAGGCTGCTGCCCTTGGGAGCCGAAGGAAGATTCATTCCAAAGCTTTCTCAGCTCATCTTGTGAAGAACCCCACCTCTGCAGGGGTGGCAAAGCATTAAACCTCCAGAAGAACCTGAGGTCTTTGGTTGAACCCTTCTGAACCATCAGACTCCTGGCTTGCTCAGCCTGCCCCTGCAGTTCCTCTCTAGTGAGGAATCATCACTTTTTGAGGAATTTGCTTCCAGATTCTAACTACTACTATACTGATGCAGACCAGATTAAATGCATTGACAACAGTAAATACACTCTGCAATGTCTAACAATGGTCAGAATCCGGCCCTCGGCACATTTGGTGAACGCAATCAGTCTTACTCTTTTAGCTTTCAATAACAACAATAAAAACAACTGACCAACCTCCTCCTCTGATGGATAAAACCCCATTGCTCTCATTACAGAAGGAATTTCCTCCAAGGGAATATGCGTTGACACCTGCCTGGTCTCCAGTGTATCGATGCCTTGGCTGTGCAGCTGTGCATAGTAAAAATAGTCTTCCAGTTCCTGCAAGGGATTCAAACAGAGCGCTGTAAAGTTCAGTTAGCAACAGGCACGGAAGATAAGGCTCCTTTCAAGATTTACTAACAGGCATATCAATGAGATTGCTGTTAAAGGCAAGCTGGACAACAAAGAAAGAAATGTCAGGCCTGTATAAATGAATCTTAAACTCCAACCAGATGTTGCCAGACAGCCTTCACAGTGGGCATCATTACCTGGAAGAATTTGCCTTCTCTGCCACCATCCAGTAGGCTGTAGAATGGGATCATGTCCTCCCCACCAAGGGAAACAGCAGCATCCAAGGCACTGGCAGAAGCAGAGAAAAGAAGGCACAGGAAGGGTTCATGTGAGGAGAGATTTCACATTTCCCTTTCTAGTCATTGTTCACAGACACTTTCAGGAGAGAAAAGCATTGCCTTCAACTGTGTGCTACTTTATTATCAGCCTGCATCTTTCATACCCAGGTTTTACATACAATAGCACAGTGTGGGAATTAATTATTACTGAATGGTCCTCTTGTTTAGTGGAATGAGCACAGGGCTGGGAGCCAGGAGCTTTTCCATGGACTTGAGCTTGGTGTCTGGCATTTAGCTTTCCTGCTTCCTTATAGAGACACTGAGGGAGATGAATTAGCTAGATCAGCGTTTTGAACATGCAGAGAGAGCTGGGGCTTGGTGTTTGTAATAACCCCCACAAACCTAAAGCTCCCTGCTCCTGGATCTGACACACTCTTCCCCAGTAACTCAGTGCAATCCATTACTCCCTCTGCTGTGGTCCGTGACCGTGTCGCAGGTGCAGCCTACATTAAACAGAAAGCATCTGAGTGCCCCCTCTTTGTTTCAATTTCATAGGCAGTTGAAGCCAAAAGAATCTGTTTGGCTTGTGCAGATGAAAAAGGAAACCAAGCTGGTAGTGCAATCATGGCATAGCATTGCCACATAATGCCCCACGCCTGGCAGCAAGGCTGCAGCTTCCACACACACCTCCGGAGCCCTGCTTCCACTGGGGTTTTTCTTTGCAAGCCCCATGCTTTCTTCATAATTAAGTTATCTGGGTATTAAACACAGTGGAGATGCACAAGATGCCAGAAGCAGCAATAAAATGATAATTGGCTCATCAAGGGCTTCGCTCCGAAAACAAATTACATAGGAATTCAATGTTGCCTGGACCCTGGCCAACCATTATAAAGAAGGATCATTTATATTCTATTGCCTTCCTTAAAATGTCGCTTATCCTGACCCCCGACTGCTTAAGCCACACAAAGTGGAAAAGAAAATAAACAAGCCCTTTGCTTTCCCACCCAGGTTTCCTTTGTTCTGGCACATGAAGGTGAGCTGGCTCAGCACCCTTTGGGCTTTCCTCTGGGTGAGCAGTACCCACAAGAAAGGGTTTAAGCAGGACCAGCGCGTGTCTCAACCACAAAGCCTTTGCCCTAGGAAGGTGAGGGGCACTCCAAAAGGTAAATGTATCAGTGAGGGCTAAAAGGCAGCTCCCATGAGGTTGATTTGCCAGAAACCAGGAGATGCGCTCTGTGCCATCAGGGAGACATACAGGATAAAAACAAACACACAGACCCACAGAGACCGTGATGCTTATTTGTCTTTTCTAGCTCCAGAATGGACTAAACTCCCTTTCTGGTCCTTGAAGTGGGAAGGTGAAGTTGCTCTGCACTGGCCTGGCAGTTTTCAGCTGCCTGTTCCGTTTCAGTGTATATGTGTATACACCGGCTGTCTGCAGCCACGCGTATGAGGAGAGAACCCTCTGGCCTTGCACACACATTGCAATGAGGAGGTTTGGCCCTTGACATGCAAGAAAGCCAAAATATATTGTGCCCTTGGCACATTCCCCGCCAGCCACATGGGAGCATGCATCTGGCACCGCTGCCTAAGGGAGCTGGCAGAGGGAAACTGCACACACGTAGAGGAAGGTGGAAGAAACCGAGCAGGGTTTATCACTGATGCTCCAGGCCAGAGCCTGGAAATCCTCCATTGCAAAAGCAGCCTTCGCTCCTCCAGCCACCCCTTTTACTCATGTAGGCAAAGCTTTATAGGATTAAGGTGGCTTGTCCTAAATCCAGTCTTCAAATGCAGGAGGGATTTTGTCCTATCCCATTTGGAGAACAGACACTTTTATATCAGCAGGCGCCTCATATGCTTCTCCTGCAGCCAGAGCTGCTCCTCTGATCCCTGCCTAACCCCAGCACCCTCCCGTCACACTGGCCTTGCCCTCATAAGGACCAGAAAACCCTCTGCTCAACTTCATACCCTTTAGGTCCCATTTCCCAGATTGGAGCATTTTATAGGTGCTATGGCTACAACCTGCAAGGTCTGCTGGTTTATTCCCCTCTATTGACTGTGTGGCTACAGCACATAGAGGGAGCAAAGCCCCCAGGAAAGTGTGTCCCTCCTTCTTCCACTGCCACCCCATAGAGTTACTTGGGGCCTGGCAGGTCATTGCTATCTAAGCTGACCTCCCTGCCATGCCACCAGTGCAGCTTTGTCAGGGGCTTGCCAAGCCAGAATGTCCTGCAGAGGAATGCTCCCCATGCAGCACCCTGCTGTGTTGCCCCATGGGTGCAGCACCACCCTATACACCAGCATAAACAGAGAAATAGCTGGGAGACTTGGCTTTAACTCCTCTGGACACAAACAGAGACCTTTTGGGACAAAAGCCCCATTCTCGGTATCAATGCTGAGGAACGTTTGCTTCAGCTGTGTTGGCCAAGCAGCAGTGGAAAGCTCAACAAGGCTCCTTCCTCCTTCCTGTTGTACTCACTTTAGGTTGATCTCCCATTTCATAAGAGTGCAGTCCTTTCCCCCCACTGTAAAGATGTAGCGTCCATCATAGGAGGTAGCAAGGTCAGAGACACCATCCGGGTGGCAGATGAAAGCTGAGGACTTGTGCTGGTTGCCATCAACAGGCAAAATCTGCAAGCCCACCTGTAAGGACAGGGGGAGCCTGGGAGGGATGGGGATCCCATGGGAATCCCTAGGGATTCCACTGAAGATCACCACCTCTACAAGCAGGGGTCTTTTACAGCTGGGGCAGATGGGGCTCTGTACCTTGTCCTTTGTAATGTACCCCAGGTAGTGTTTCTGGGGGTCCGCAGTGCTTGTTGTTGGGAGGATTTGGATCTTCTCCAATGGGGAGCCGTAGGTTGGTCCCAAAAGGGTCTTTCTAAAGGCAAACAACATTTTCACACATTCAAGGGCTCACAAAACTTTTTCCCCTCTCTGAATGGCTGCTGTGTGCAAGGGTGGATAGATATGGGGAAGTGTTGTGGGGGCAAAGGCTTTGTACCACTGGCCTAAGGGACAGGATGGGGCAGGGCCCCTGGCTAGAAGGGACCACACTTGGGCTAAGAGAAGAACTGAGTACTTGGGGATCATTCAGTCCTTGTGCTTTGCTCATGTGGGCTCCTGTCTCTTTAGCTGATATCCAACTGCTGCTTCTCAAGTCCGGTGCGCTGGGCAGACTGAGACCCACCTGCAGCCACTCATTAGTGAGCAGCAGACACAAGGATGGAGCAACCTGGAGTCCCTAAAGTCATTCCAAGATCTGCATCTCAGATGAACAAACACATGGGTGGGAGTAGAACAGACATTAGAGAGGGGAGAACACCGGGTCAGGATGGAGCTCCCAGGCAGTGGTGGGCCTGAATCCCTCCTCTACCTGCACAATTTGGTTGTCGTATTGTAGAGCTTCATTTTGTAGCAACTGTTGGCTGTGAGGATAAAGGACTCGTTGCTGAGCTGTGGGTACCAGGCCAAGCACAGGGGCACAGCAATCTGCTCTATCCGGTCCCTGTGCAAGATCTCCAAGTGGCCCTTACTGCTGATGTTCAGGTCATATTCAATCTGGAGGGAAGACAAGGAAACACAGCAGCTCCCCTGTGTAGGACCCTGGACCAGCACCCTGGACCTTGTGGATTAACTGGATCCTACGTCTCCTGCAGCAGCCAGGGTGAGCAGCCTGAAGGAGCAGAGCCTCAGCTTGAACCCTGGGCAGATCTGCCCTGACACCCGTCTGAGAAACAACCCCTTGTGACAGAGCTGGTGGGGAGAGGGTTGGGAGCTGCAGCATTAAAGGCTGGGTCCCCCACTTTAACCACAAGGCTTCCCTGCCCTTTAGACTCTCACATTGACCTACCAGGTGCCGGTCCTCCCCAAGGCTCAGGAGCCTGGGCTCGTTGCTGTCTAACCGGACCCCAAAGAGGATGCTGCGGATGGGTCTGTAGTGGGAGCACCGCTCTGCAAAGTGTTCCCAGCATCTGCTCCCGTTCTGCAGGACTCTCTTGTAAACAGTCACTGTGTATGTCTCATCCTGGAACAACAGCACGGAGGTCAGTGAGCCACAGTCCCCACGCACATCCCTGGCTGGCAGCAGGCAGCTTTGCACATCCTGTCTGGGCTTAGCTCAGCCCTTTCAGGAGGGCTAGGACACAGCCAGGATAAAACACCGGGTCAGACAGATTTGGGTCCATTGGCAGCACAGGAGCAGACCCCATCCTGGCCGGAGCACCGTGGCTGGGAGCATTCCCTGCTGTGCTCTCACAGCAGAGGAGCAGTACACTGAGTTCAGTGGCTCCTCAAAAATCCCAAGGAAGATGCTTCCCACTGCTGTGCCCTTGCATCCATGCACAAAGGGGGAATCCTTCTCTTTGTGCAGATCATCACCAGTTGCTACAACTTCTTTGCCAAAGTGCTTCAGTGCTACCTCAACACTCCTGCAACTGAGACAGGGGATAAGGGAGAACCCCCGCTTACAGAGCACCAGCCAGGAGGAAATCCCTGCTCCAGGCCTTGCTGCAGATGGATGCAGAGCTAAGACTCGTCTCTAAAGCCAGCGATGGGACGCTGCCAGCAGCGGGTCTGCGGAGCGGCTGTGACTGGTGATGTTCTCACACAGTGACTCTCCAAGCCAGGAAAAGCATTTCAGAGCCATGAAGCCGCAGGGGAGGGACAGCCCCACGCCCTGCTCGCTCTGCTGTACCTCCAGGATGGGCAGCGATCCCGGGTCCCACCGAAAGCTGCACCATGAGCAGCACATGGAAACCACAGAGAGGGAAAACCAAGCTTACAGCGGTTGCGAAGTACTCCGAGTCGTGAGAGAAGCTCACGTGAGTCACGGGGCCTCGAGAGAACTTGAACTCTTTGCAGAAGGACTGAAGGGAAATGGCATCGAGGATGTGAACGCGTCCATCAGTGAAACCAGCAGCCAGGAAATAGCCTGGAAAGCGTGCCAGAGAACTCACAACACTGTCCCTCCTCCCAGGAAGCCCAGTGCTTGGCACAGGGGGAGGTCATGAGGCCAGGATACCTTCAGGGTCATAGGACAAGCACTGGATGCTGGCCTCAGGGAATATCCTGCTGACCAGGTACTCTCTCTGCTCGTAGTCCCACACCTTCAGCAGCCCACAATGACTTCCCAGGGCTAAGCGTGCCTGCCGGGGGTGACAGGAGATGGCATTCACTGCTTTCTTCGCCTCTTCCATGACTTTCTCAAAGTTTATCCCGTCTGTTGCAACATGGAACACGGTTGCATCAGAGTTTGAAAGGATAAAGTTCCTGTTTAGTGTGAGAGAAAGAGAATCTGATGAATCAGACGAGCCGGCTGACGTCCCTCCAAGCTATATTTCACATTGGTCTTTTTTTGGCAACTTAGTTGGACAATCACTTATCTTCTGCGACACGCAATATGCAAACACTCCTTGACCTGGCTGCAGGTGGCACTTTGTATTCATGACCTGCTAAATCTCCACAGGGAGACACTGGAGCTGGTTCCATTTTCTACTTGGGTAGGCAAGCCAGAAGATGAATGACATCTTCTTTTTGGCTTTTGCCGTTTGCAAGCCACTGGTGTGCGAGACAGCCAAATGAGCAAGCCGAGATGCCCTCAATAGCCGGTTCACGTGCCTCCATGCCACCATTGCCAGCGGCTCCGCGTTGGCCGCGCTGCCTTGGACAAGGTCAGAGGACAGCTTCAGTCCTGCACCGTAGACAGAGCTGCTGCCTGTCTGCTCCCTCAGCCACGCCGCTGCATGGCTGGCGATGCGTAAAGCAGCCGGCTGGGTAATTCTGCACTTTGCAAGTTAAATATGTACAGTGACCAGTCTGCATGAGCCCTGTGAGCCTGGGCCCAGCTAAAGGGTCAAGAGAGGACCACACAGAGCGTGTGGCTGCGTCCCACCAGCAGCATCAGTGGGGAAAGGGCAGTCTCTTTGCTAGCTGGCCTGTGACAGTAATCAGTTCGTGCACATCTGGCCCGGCCACTGGATACCTCTTGCATGCTCACCAGCCTGGCGAGGTGAACAGGCTCAAGGCTTCCCTGTTGTTTTTATGCTGCTTTGGGCAGCATAAAAGGCTCCTGCAAGTGGCAAGAGCTGCAGCAGCAACCAGGAAGAGGGATGAGACAACAGAGACTGACAGGGAAAACCAAACCATTCCCCAGGGCACTGCTCCAGACTGGAGAGGAATCTGTCCCACATGGCTCTTTGGAAAACACGCGTGGCTAAGAACAGACGTTGCCAGAAGAGCCTGAACAGGAGCGACAGGCATATGGTGTGCAGCCTGGATGGAGCCACAGAACAGCTTCATCTGGCCTGCAGACTCCTTATAAATCCTCAGGCACATCTACATCACACACTGGGCAGAGAGGACCCAGTGACCAGGCTGGGGCTGTCCCGGTCTCCTGAATTGACGTAATGCAACCCAGCACCGGAGCCATCTCCTTTGGGACAGTCTCTGCACTGACACGGCCCTGATTAGCTTTCCTGGCCATGGTAAAATCCAACTGGAAATAGCCATCCACGGGAGGGATTAAGGGGCCCAGCGGGAACAGCAGGCTCAGCATTAGCACTGCCTGGTGCGCCGGGTACGTGACAGAGGAGCTGAGCACTCAGCGCATCATCTGCTGCTGCCTTAACGCTTCTCTAGCCTGCATCAAGGCGTCAAGTTCAGAGTTTAGGATGTGCTGGAGCCCACTGGGGGCTGCAGGCAGAGAGGGGCTGCCCAGGAGACACCCCCCTGCTTCTCTGTGGTGAGCAGATGGGACAAATACCAACCCCAGGATCTGTGGGGAAGGGCAACAAAGGGGTACGTTCCCTGTCCTGTCTCCCTGCGCCCGTCTTGCCCAGAAGCCTGGGTACAGGGTTAAATCCTGCTCCATCCAAGCCGTGCCTGGTCAGCACGGGCAGCTTTGAGCTGACACCTCCTCAGCTTTCAAGCTGCAGGGCACATACAGGAGGAGACCCGGGTTTATGAAGGGGCCCTCACCTGGTGGGGAAGGGCTGGCTGCCGGCGGTGCAGGAGGTGGAGCCGGCCGAGGAGGCACCGACAGGAGCGGAGAGGGGTTTGCAGAAGGAGATGGACCGAATGGAGCCCACTTTGCTGTGGCTGTAGCAGGCGAGGAGCTGCAGCGTCCCGTTGTAGAATTTAATCTGACCTTTCACATCACCCGTTACTATGAAGCTGCGAGGAGGGGAAAGCTTTAATCCACAGCCAGTAACTGGAAACACACTGAGAGCTCCCACGTATTTCTCGGGCAGCATCCTCGAGCAGAAGGATGCGATCTTCCCCTTTTCCCTGCACAAGCGCATGATGTGCAGGGGGAAAGGCCCCGGCTGTGCTGTACCCTGCAGTGTCCCTGCCCGTGGTAGCGGGTTGGAACTGAATGAGCTTTAAGGTCTCTTCCAACACAAACCATTCTGTGATTC